>BQNB010011153.1:60098-82154 GCA_026074375.1 Tanacetum coccineum
AGAATGAAAAATGGCAAAATATACCCTTGGAGTTTGCACTTTTACGAGTTTGGTCCTTCAAGTTTAAAAGATATACAAAGTAAACCTTGCACTTTGGAAAGTGACATAATAGACCCCTATAGTTATAACTTTGATAAAATGACATTTTCAGTCCTTCTAGTTATTAATTTCAGAAAGTTACGATATATACCCCTTGCATGGAATACTTTTGCAAAACAAGTCCAAAATGCCATGCAAGCTTATTTTAAGTTTCTAAATGATATTTGCAGGTTATAGCTTATTAATATAAGCTAAAATATGAAGATTTAACGTAACGAAAGTTCAGATTAACGATTCGTTAAGCTAGAAATCAAAACGGGTCAAATTAGGGTTTCAAAACGTAAACGCGCGGGTTTTAAGTTCAAATTCCTTCAATAATCAATAAAGTGGTTATATTAACATTAATTAAGCATGTTAGGATAGATTATAACAATATTTAGCCATTATAACATTTAGTTTTAAGAAAAACATAAAATTAGGGTTTCGGGTGTACGGTTTTGGATCAAAATGGAAAATGAGCATGAATTGAGTTATGAAACTTTAACAAGAGTTTATTTAGGATCATATGAACATTATAAGAGTGTAGGAGCAGAAGTGGAACATCCAGAACCTGGGATTGAGCTTATAGCTTGGAAACGGGTCAAAATCGAGACTTTTAGCTTCGTACGCCTAGAATAACGACTCCGGGGCTTCAAATCTTCAAAGCTTCGCTTGAATGATGTTCTTAGATGATCCTAGGATCATATGGAGCAGAGAATGTTTGCTCAATTGGGTTATAGATAAGAGAATGGGGTGCGAGTTGGAATGAAGGAGTTAGGGCCCTATTTATAGTCGAAATTCACCAAGGGGACTAAGCAACCTTCATGATCTGTTCTATGACATGTGTAACATCTAGTAGCTGATGTGGGAAGGCTAGATGGTGAGTTATACAAGCTAGAATGGTAGAGTGAAGTGTTGGACTCCCTTGGAGCTTGCCGCGGCTGTTCTAGGCTACAAAGGAATCATGTGGCTTCATTTGAGGCCAAATAAATGTTATAGCAGGTGCATAAGCTGCTTAGGAGGCCAAGGAGCTTTGTCATTGAGGTGCTTGCACATGGGTGGAGGTTTAAATGGGTTAAAATAAGCTAGAAATGGGTCGCGGGTCTGTTTTAGCTATCTAGGGCTCGAACTCATTTTATAGGCTTGTATTTCGAGCACATTGATCAAGTAATGATAGATATATGTTCTCAAGGTTTGTATCAAGGATTATCAATGAAAATTCATAGGTGGTTCGGGTTAAAATGGATCGAAAATGAATGAAATATGTCGCGGGTTCATTTAGGGCATATTAGGGTTTCATTAGGGTTTTCAAGCTTATATTTCGTGTACATTGCCAATATAATGATAGATTATGGATTGTAAACTCATATCATGAGTTTACAATGGCACTTGATTAATTGTTGGAGGTTTAAATGGTTAAAAACGAGTAAACGGGTCAAATGTTCCATTTTGGTACGTTTAGGGTTTCTCGGATTCGATTTGCATACAAATGAAATGAAATGATGAATTAATGATTGTATATGATTAGTAATGTTGTAATTTATGTTATTACAACTTATTTGAGTGTTGGTTGAAGTTTAAAATGGATAAATATCAAGAAACGGGTCACGGTTTAGTATTTTGCTCGGGTTAGGGTTTCTGGATTGGATTTCTTGTAATTTCATGAATTGAGAATGAATATGGATTGTAAATGAAGTATATGACTTGCTTGTAACTTGTACTTGATGGATTGTACAAGATTTTTAGGAAAACGGAGGTAAAACGGCTATTTGGACATCGTGCATTAATGACTTGTACATTATGCTTTATAAGACTTGTACTTGACTTGGAGGGAATTTATATTTCAAATGAGATGTTATATTACTTGTACATATGCTTTAGTAGCTTGTACATTCACTTTAGATATTAACCCTTTATGAAATTAGGGTTTAGTGGTATACGATAACGGTTTAAAGCCCGTTTTGATATAACGTTGCAAATGGTACATTATATGAGTAATGTACTTTGCAATAATGATATTAGGATATCGAATTGATATGTTATGATGTTTTCTTGACATATATGAAGATAGGATTGCCATAGGTAGGTTGCGTGAGCTCGTTAACCTTAGATATGCAAGTTACATTGCATATTGATATATTGGTAATGCAAGTAATGTAATAAAGCGAAAAATTTCCCTGAAAAAGGTGGTTCATATATAATAGATAGATAGTACATTGCATCTAACTTAATAGATGGATATTTACATTGATAAAAATTGCGGGTTGTTATATTTCATCCTTGGTAGCTAAGAAAAATACCCAACTAAATCTGCTGAAATCATCAGTCACAACCAAGCAGTACCTTTTCTTGTTAATACTTTCTATAGAGACAGGTCCAAATAAGTCCATATCTAGGGGATTTCTGATGATTCTATCTAACTTAGCCTTATAGGAGGCCTTGTGTTGCTTACCCTTCTTGCAGGCAACACAAGTGTGGTATACACAAAAACTTTTGAAGGTAAACCTCTAACTAGGTGACCTTTAACAAGTTTATTTATATTTTTGAAATTCACATGACCTAATCTCCTGTACCATAATTTAGACTCATCTGTTGTTACATTTGCATATAAACAAGTTATACCTCCAGAAGGAACAATGTTCTTTAAATCCAAGTTGTACACATCATCCTTTCTAGACTCTAAGTACAGACTTGACTTTCATCACGAAGCAATAAAGCAGAACAAGTAAGGCATTTAGACTCAGTAAAAAGGACACTATTTTTCTTGTCACATATTTGTAAGACAGAGAAAAGGTTAAACTTAAGTTCATCTACAAAATAAACATCATCAAAGTCTAAATTAGCAGTTTTGATTTTACCTTTACCCGTTATTTTACCTCTTTTGTGATCACTTCTAAAAGCCACAAAGCCTCTATTGAAATCTTCAAAGTCTGAAAGATAAGCTTTATTGCCAGTCATATGGCTAGAGCAACCACTATCCACCACTACATGATCCTGTAACAAGATCTCTAGGTTGCCCTGTACAAAAAGTAAGAGAATTATTATCTCTTAGGGATCCAAGCCATTACAGACTTGGAAATCCCTTTTGGGTCAACATACTCAACCTTCTTGAGCATGAATGATCCACTGTCTTTGGACACATGATCCAAGTAATTTCCCTTAGGCCTCCAAACCCATCTTGACTTTTTAAGGTCAGTATCCAGCTTACCCTTACCAGTATTAACTACTGCTCTTGTCCCAGCAGTAGTCATATTTTGAACCCTAAAAGTTTTAACATCTTGTTTTAAGTCTTTGGGTTTAAAAGCTGGTTTTGTGTAGTAAGACCTCTTGATAGGTGAACATGAGCCTCTTGGTCTTACATTGTCCATTCTTGGGTAAATAGGTCTGGTAGCATAAACAGGCCTAGCAGTACTAACACTTGGCCTAGCAGTACAAACAGGCCTAGCAGTACTAACACTTGGCCTAGCAGTACAAACAGGCCTAGCAGTACTAACACTTGGCCTAGCAGTACTAACAGGCCTAGCAGTACTAACACTTGGCCTAGCAGTACTTACAGGCCTAGCAGTACTAACAGGCCTAGCAGTACTAACACTTGGCCTATGCAAACCTGTTCTTGTTAGTACTCCTGATGGGACAAAAGTCTTACTTAAATGTGGGTATTTTGAAAAGTTTTGATGATTAACCCTTTTAGTATTATCCCATACTGGTTTGCCCTCCCTTTGACCAGTATTAACCACATTTTTTTAGGTAGGTCTTGACTCTTTTTGCATGGAAAATTAAAAATCTTTGATCAGATGCTCAGTACATTTACAACAAAACAAGCTTTTACTTCTAAAACAATTCCTTTTTCTTAGAATTTTGACCACTCTTATCAAACTCTAGTCTTAACTGTTTTTTTTTTTTTTGAAGTCTCAAGTCTAACTGTTTGCACTTCATACTCTTCTTCCTCATCATTTGAGTTCCAATCCTCAATTATAACTCTATCTCTATTAATCTTAGGATTAGGCACAACTGACTCACTGACTGACTTAGGCTTTTTAGTATTTGCATCATTTGTTTGACCTGTAGTCTCACTTGTTTTAGTATTAAGCTCAGTTGTTTGTGACTCAATGATTTTATTCCTGATGGCATATTCATCTAACCCTGCAAATGATATGTCAGCTCTTGGGGTTAAAAAGTTCCCTGTTATGGGAGGGGGAACAACTTTATACCCATTCTTTAAAAATCTATCATTTTCTGGTGTGTTCTCTTCATCACTTAATCTAACATCAAAAATACTCAAACTATTCTCACTATCAGTTTCATGATTGCTACTTAATTTATTCAATTGTGTGCTATATCCTAAACCAGTTTTATCCCTAGCACTCATTTGACTGTTAAGTATTCCATCAAGATTCTTGGTCGATTCTTTCCATTTTGCAATCTTATCTTTTAACTCATCTCTTTCCTTAACAACCTTTTCTAATTCCAGATTTAAGTTGTTAACTTTTATTTCTCTACATTTAAGCTCATAGTTTTGAAATTCATATTTCTCACCCCAAGCCAATTCATTCTGCATGTCCGAATCTAGATTCTAGAGACTCTAAGGCTGTCTCATAACCCCTGATTTCTAGTTTTGCTTTGTTATGTTTTTCTCTTTCAGTATCATAGTTCTTTTGAAGAGTTTTAAATGATTCAAGACATTTTTTAGAACATTTTTGTACCTCACTGTCAGAAGAACTTGATGAGCTTGAAGAGGAGATTGCCATCAAAGCATAGTTGACTGGTTTTACTTTAAAATCATTGCTCTAGTCATAGCCTTCTAGACCATCTTGAGCCACCATGGCCTATGATGAAGATTCAATTTTGGTGCATTGCTCTGCCTATTGACACCATAAAGATTCTTCCTTCCTTTGATTCCTTCCAGTCAGCATTTCTCTAGCAATGTACCTTTTCTTTTGACAGTTGTAGCACACAAATCTTTGACTTATCAAGAGAAACAAGTCATTTTTCTTTGAAGTCCAAATTTCTTCCTGTCCTCTGAATGAACTTCTTTACTCTGACAGTCAACATAGCCACCTGCCATCGAAGATCCAGTTCCTCCAAGTCATCTCCATCCATCTGCTGAAAATCCTCATTCTCAAGTTGAGGACTGGTTGTTGGTTGTGCAAGGAAGGAGTAAGCTATATCATGAGCACAATAAGGTAGATAGAATCTAGATTATTCACCACAGTACTAACCCCAAAATCTCCACTGGCAGTACTAACTTCATTAGTACCGCCAGTATTCTCAAAGGAGAGAAAAGCCAAATTCTGAGAAGCAGAGTTGGAACCTGAAGACCTTTTCAACTCATCTCCATACACCCTAAGATTGTTGTAAAGGTTATCAATACAAACTCATCCAGTCAGGCTTATTACTCAAGATGAGTGGCAACAGATTCCATGAAGAAGGAAGACTTCTAAGGAACTTCTGGTTGATGTCTTCCTTTGATATTGGAGCACCATGAACCTCCAATTGACTTATCAGTTTTTGGAACCTATCATAAGCTTTGTCCAAGCTTTCATTTGATGCAGTAGAAAAATTTTCAAACTGATGTTTTAGAACATTTTTCTGCATCTTCTTGGATTCTTCATTACCTCCAAACCTTGATTTGATTGCTTCCCAGAGTGATTTAGCATCTGCAACATTGTGAAACTTGAGGAGGTATTCATCAGGTATTGCTAAAAGCAAGATGCTCTTAACTCTTTCCTGATTCCTTTTAGCAACCAGTTGTTTGGCAGTCTTAGGAGCAGGAGGAGCAGATGTTTCTCCAGTTGGTGCAGGCTCTTCTTCTAGATCTCCATTGACAATAACATCCCATAGGTTATGGTCTGTGTGACAGATATATTGTCGCATTCTCATGCTCCAAATATCATATTCTCCCTTCCTGATGATAGGGATTTTCATTGCTGTGATAGTGGGTGGAGGAATGTCTTGTTCTGCCATCTTACAATTGAGTTCTTCTTATTCAGAGTTTCCACACAAGCTCTGATACCACTTGTTGGATCGTTTTCTGAATAGATCTTAACCTTTAGCTTGTAAAGGGTTTGTTCCTTTAGATAATTCTAAAGCAACAATAATGAAACACTGATTTGAACACTATTGATTATGCGGAAACTAATCAATAATGCTAAGAAGAACAATAATAAGAATCACAAAAGAACTTTATATTATAACTTGAATCTGCCTAGGTTACAGATTACAAAAACTATGATTGCTAATCGATCTCTATTGATCTGTGTAGAACTATATCTACTAACTATGCCTAGGGTTCCTTTTATAGACTAAGGAAACCCTAATGGGCTTTACAAAATGCGTATAAAGATCATGCATATCCTTTCCTAAGATATCTCATGCATATCTCATAAGCAGTACTAATACAATACACTAGCAGTACTAATACTAACTAACAGTACTAACTATTACTGGCAGTACTAACATTGTACTGGCAGTACTAACTATAAAGCTAGCAGTACTAAAGACTTAGACTTATTTCTTCAATTTTCATTAACAACATTAAGTCTTCACTAGCAGTATTAATCTTGAGCCAGCAGTATTAACTTGTAGAAGCTTTAGAATCCCAACAATCCTCCCCTAAACTTGTGATTTACTCTCAAATCCTAAGTTTCTTCTGGATTAGATCTTCTTCTATGGCTGAGGATTCTTTCAAACACTTTACTGCTTCTCTTCAATCTGTGATCTTGTAAACTTGATTAGCTCAAATGCCATGGTGCTTTCTTCTTCAGCTTGCAGCTTCAAGTTTATCATCTTCTCCAGTATTTCCTTTTTGAGTGGGTACTTTTTCTCAACAAGCATGTTGATCTCCATAGGAGTATCAGTCAAAAACACTGAATGAACTCCTGAGTTTTCATATAATCTCCATCTTAGTACCTTCCAACTCTCTTGGTTCTTCCATATCTCATCTTGCTCATCTGGATCAAACATCATCCTCAAATCTCCCCAAAGTATTAATTCCTTTTCTTCTAGAGAATGATCTTCAAATCTTTCTTGAACCAATTTGTATAAAACCTTCAGGTCATCTCTGTCAAGTCTTCTGAATAATGACTCTGTACCTCCATGAAAGCTTACAGTTCCATCTGCTCTTGTTAACTTGTATGCTTCCATATCTTTCATTTCCATTCGACCATGTAGCTGATACTCCCAATTAACTATAGGGTATCTGACAGAGAGAAATTCTGGAGTCACAGATTCTTCTTCATCTTTAAGAACTGATAACCACATTTTTAAATCTTCTTTTTTTTTGTTCAAAGTCATCAGATTCTTTTTCTTTCTTTTGTCTCTTTGAGTTGTCTTTAACTTGTTTACCACTTGCTTTTCTTCTTGCAAGTGTTTTTCTTCTTATTCTAACAGCTTTCTTTTCAATCATTATTAGGTTAGGTTTTACATCTTCTTTTTCAACCTTCTCTTCTTCTACTATTTTTGAAGTTTCTCTTTCACTTAGTTTAGAAGAATCATTTCCAACTTCAGACCCTATAGGAATAAAAAGTATTAACATGATCCCATACCCTTTCAAAAATTGGGCTGATGTCATTATAGCTCATTTTCTTGAAGTAGATCTCCTTGATTCTTCAAGTGTATAATCATATTCCTTCTTGCTTGAGCTATTGACACAGGTTTATTCATCAAAGCATGATATCTTAGTACCCTTGGATCATTCCAGTCAATTCCCTAAGTTTGAGTAGATTGAATTGGAACATCTTGTCTTTAATCAAGTTTTCTTTGCAATTCCCTAGCTGCTTCCAGATTTAGTCTTTCTTCTTCTTCTTTTTGCAAAGCTCTTGCTTCCTGTTCTGCATTAAACCTGATTCTTTCTTCTTCTTCCAACTTCCTAGCTAACTCCTCATCTATACTTAACTGCACTTGAGTTCTTTTCTTAACCTTCTTTGGAGTAGCAGGTTCTTCCATTATGGCCTTTCCTTTATCCTTGGCACTTCTTATTGTATACACATGAGGTACAGCAGTACTAACCTTTGGAGGACTAGCAGTACTAACTTGTATGTTAGCAGTACTAATCTCCATCTCACCTTTCTCACAACTTCCATGTTCTTCAATAATTTCAGTGGGAGTCTCTTCTTGTACAAGTACTTCAGTTTCATTACTAGGCTTCTCATAAACTTCTTCTTCTTGTGGAATCTAAGAAATACATTCATCTTGTACTAGAGAAATTGTTGAATCTTCATCAATTTGAGAAATCTTCCTCCCTATTTGGAAGAATCTTCTACAATCTCTTCATCACCAGAAAGAACAATCTTTGCCTTTCTTGTTGCCTTGCCAAACTTCAGCTTAGACTCCAATTTCTTTACTCTAAGTACTAACTTGGTGAGAGCAGTTCTATAAGTCTTCTTTGTCTGCAGCAAGTCCTTCTCTAATCCATCAATCATGTCATTCAATTTGGTAACCAAAACCATCAAATCATGTTGTTGCACACTACCCTCAACACTTCCATGTGAGTAAACAGCATGAAGAGGTGAATCATGGGGCATAGAAGCAGTATCCTCTGCCTCATGGGTGGGTTGAATTGGTTCTGGTGAAGGGGATGGTTAAGTAGGTTGTAGAGATAATGATGGTGAAGATGTGATCCTTGAGGGTGATTGATGTGGCTCATCATCATGTGCTTGTACCAACATATTCTCAAACAATGGTGTCACTATCCCTGAATACCCCTTAGAGGCTCTCCTTATATTACTAAACAATTTACTTGTAAGAATAAGAGTGGGATAAGTTCTAGTATGAGGTAAGAGTAACATTTGTTGTTTGTTAAGAAGGAATTGAATAAACCTGAGATACAATAAGAATTTGTGTGGGCTATCTAAATTCTTAACCATAGCTTTAAAAATGAATTTAGAAAACTTATACTTCCTGCTTGTAGCTAGACAGATAAGTGCTGTAGCAATGTTGCTACTGAATTGATCCTATGCAGTCTTCTTGGAGCTTAGACAATGCAGAATTGTGTGAATAAAGAACTTCCATTGGGGTGAGAAATGACCTTTAAAGAATGTAAGGCTTTCAGAATTAGTCACATACCTCATATGAGCTAATTGCTCAAATATTTATTCATTGGAGAGTGAAGAAATGCCTTCTGCATCATCTAACTTCAAATGTCTTCTCAAAGAATCTTCAGTTATGATCTTTTCATGGCCATCAATAGTTGCAGAAATAACTTGAAGTCCTTCCTTAGTTGTACTTAAAACAGCAGTTTCCTAAAATTGTTCAATAAGGGACATAAAAATGATGGGATTTCCAGTAAGAGCATAGTAGATATGGCTTGAAGTAAGAAAATCTATGATTTCATCAAAGCCCTCACTACTTGCAGATTTAACCAAATATGCGACCATATTATGCTTGTCGCAAAATTCCAACTGTGCCATTGGATGAAGGAAAAGTTGATGAATGAGGTGGGATCAGTTCGTGTGATAAAGTGTAAGGTTCTGGTAGAGTGAATTGAATTATGAGTGAGGTTTAAAAGAGAATGTTTTCACCGACTGTAAAAGAGTTGTAATTATCTTGAATAAATCATTTAATGATATAGATAAATCAAGAAGTCTCCAATTAGTCAAACCCTATAAGCTATAGATGTGGCGGAAATATCTCAGCGACTCTTTGATTGAGGAAAATCTGTTCAGACTCAAACAATACTAACAGTCACTTAGCAGTACTAAGTTTGGTCTAGCAGTACTAATTTTATGTCTAACAGTACTAACTTCATTGTAGTAATACTTGCCTGGTAGTATTAACTTAACACTGATAGTACTAAGTATGGTACCAAGCAGTATTAACTCCAAACTTGATCCATCAATGATATTCAGTACCAATGTAGACTCTCATATACTCTCTTTCTGTTTTTAACCTTACAAAGTATCTCTCAATTCTTTTTCTCACAAAATACTCATTTTTGTTTTTCACACACAACTCTCTTTCTGTTTTTGAACTCACCAAATCTCTCTATTATTTTTCTTTACAAAATAGACAATTTGGGTACAGTTTACCATCAATTCCTTAAGTTCCAAACTATCCTCCCTACTTCCAAGTGTGTAACCTCTTGAGAGAGGTGGGTCATTGGACTATTTTATAGTTTTTGGCAAACTACCAGCCATAAACGGATTTGGGAAGTCTTTACCAAGGTCGTTTGCTTTGGACTAGCCAGTTCTTGAAGTCTGTTAGACATGGTGAACTGATGACCATTTGTTGTGTTGTTTACAAACAACACTGGGGGAACATGCTATCATCATAGTCCTCCCTTCAACAGTCACACCAATCGATATGTACACAACATTACTAACTGAATCTAGCAGTATTAATTTTTATACTAGCAATACAAAGTTGTAACTCACAGTATCAACTAAGCTCAGTAGTATTAACCAGGTATTCATCGTATTTACCTTCTAGAGTACAATTATCTTCCCCTCAAATATAGCTATAGATTTAACATCCCAATGCTAACCACCAAAAAGTTAAATCTTATGACATCAAATCCTTTGGTGAGAAGGTCTGCAACATTAGAAGTTTTTTATTGCTATAGATCAGTATAAGGCGATTACCCATTTTTGTAAACAGATCAAAAGACAATTTGATCTTGAGGCTAAACCACTCTAGATGTCTACATCTTTTCTTGTACACATACATAACACACGAATTGCACTTACACGACTCTCATACATAACTAATGTCTAGGGATCTCTTTATATAATAGAGTCCATAAGACTTACAAAGGAAACCTAATTGTATTAGGAAACTAAATCTTCCTAATATTTATCTTCATATCTTTGACCAAATCTTTTAAGGAGATCTTTTAGAATCCTCCATCTTTTGTAGAATCTATAATGTCAACTTTGATCCCTGTTGTTTCATTCTTTTGTTTTATTGTATCATTGTTTTTGTATCATCAAATCAATAATTCCTAACAATCTTCCCTATTTGATGATGACAAAACAATCTTCTGCATGAACTTCCCCTGAAGTTGAGATCTTCATGAATGAAACAATCTTCCCCTTAATTCTTGATTTCCTTTGAACTTCCATGCTATGCCACCACACTAAATAAGTTGCAAATAATATCATCTTTGTAACATCTTCTTCCCCTTTTTGTCATTATCCAATAGGGGACTTGTGAACATATGCAACTTTGATCTTTACGACTACAAACCATATATTAAACTTCTAATCCAAGCTTTCCAATGTCTTAAATTACCCTCCATTATGCATAATAAGATAAATGAATTCAAGCAGTAGAAACTTAAACTAGCAGTAGTAATAATGACTTAGCAGTAGTAAGAATCATAACCTTCACTTCAAGTAGCATGAACATATCCAAATGGTTAAACACTTTACCAATAAGCTTCCCCTGAAACCAATATGTTAACCATCTCTTGAATCTCTAAATCTGTAGGCTTTTTGTAATGATTACTGATGGAGAAAACTCAGTGTAACAAACTTGATGCTGAAGTAGAATAACCTAAACTTGTATCTTATGTCTTATACTATCCACGTGACTCTAAACTTATACTGATGATATATAAGTAGACATTGAGCACTACAGCGTAACTCCTTTAAGTGATAGCAAATGTGACCATTGAGCACCATAAGTTTATAGATCACACATTGCTAGATTTTGAAAAGCCTTCGTCAACATCAATTTTAAGCTCAAGCAAGTTATCTTCAAAAGGTGCAAGACTTTTAAGATATGATAAGAACACGTACCCAAAAAATTCAACTTCAACTTCAAGTAAGTGATAAATAATCGTCTCCGTAATCAATTCTTTCAATTAATTCTGAAACTAGCCTTTTTCTATCTAAACCAATCCGAGATCTAAAGTGTGTACGTTATCCAATATTGATAAAGCTAGCAGCATTAATTCTTTGAAGTCCGAGTAGTAGTATCCACTAGTAACAAACCTAGCAGTAGTAACTGCTTAACGCTAGAAGTAGTAATCAACACGAACAGTAGTAACTAACTTAAATCCAACTAGCAGTACTAATGTATATTGGCAGTATTAACGTAACCTGGAAGTATTAAATAACATTAACAGCATTAACCGTATATACTTGGGCTTACTACTGTTGCTCACAATTACGAACCAGCAGCATAAAACTAATAAAGCAACATTAACACTCTATTGGTAGTAATAATCAAAAGCAGTATTAATACCTTAACAGATTTCATTCCCAAATCTGCCTCTTCCAAAAACGAATTGCTTTCCATACATCTACTACCCATTAAATCTTTAACCCATGTTTGTTGTTTCTTTACTACATTAATCACAGAAAACTTTTAATTGCAATACCATGCCAACGATCACAACACTCTTGATGAACTAGTAGATTCAAATATGAACATCAGCAATCACTGTTGCTTCTGTGTACCTTTAATCATGTTCATACATGCTTCCAGTAACTACAGAACCCTTTGTAACTTGTATAGCATTAGAAGTATAGGATTTGAAGTAAAGGTACTCTTATGCCGATGCTCATACAACCCACTATTAGAATGATCAACACTGATTTGGATCCAAGGTTGCCCTTGATTTTTACATCATTCTTTCTTTTCCAACGTCTACTCACCAAGCCACAACCCTAGTTTCTTCATTAAGTTACGTCATTCCTATGATTGATAGATTTAAATATTTAAAACATTACGAACCTCCCTTAAACTTTGTTCAATGGGAACACCTTGATTCTTGATCTTGTCATGTTTTCCTATGTATAAACCTGGAAGGAAATGGTTTTGCAAAACCCTACTCCAGATGTTGACAATCTTTGTTTAATGAACCAATACAACACAAGCCTGGTCTTGCCCATAAACCACCAGCAAAACCCTAACTGTAAGATTCGTTCTTGAAGCTTTTGTGAAAACCTAAAATCGATTTAGGTTTAACGTTTGAGCAGCAAGGTTGTTAAATACAAGCAATTGAATCACCAAGCAGCATACAAAATGAATGATATAAGCATAATAAATCATGGATTGAAGATCGGTTACTGCTTAACTGAATTAGGGTTTATTGAAAACCCTAGTTTCACCAAATTTGATCAAAAATCAAGAATTAAAACTCGAACCTTTTACCTTCATTAGATCGACTGAAAAATCTTGTAGAATCCTAGATCAAGAGCCACATGGCTCTGATACAATTTATGGAGATTGATCTAGGCTGATCTAGGATATAATAACAAAGATAACAATTTGCACAGCGGAATATAAATAAGAACAATGTTATTTAACAAGGTTTTTCATTCACATACATGCCCCTAATTCACATATCATATAAACATTATCTAACTGTAACAGGATCAAAGATACTTTGATCTTAAGGCTAAACCACTCTAGATGTCTATATCTTTTCTTGTGCACATACATAACACACGAATTGCACTTACACGACTCTCATACATAACTAATGTCTAGGGATCTCTTTATATAATAGAATTCATAAGACTTATAAAGGAAACCTTCATTTTATTAGGAAACTAAATCTTCCTAATATTTATCTTCATATCTTTGACCAAATCTTTTAAGGAGATCTTTTAGAATCCTCCATCTTCTGTAAAATTTCATAATGTCAACTTTGATCCTTGTTGTTTCATTCTTTTGTTCAATGTATCATTGTTTTTGTATCATCAAATCAATAATTCGTAACAAATGGTGGATCTAAACTTTGCAGATACTCATAATTTGGTCGCGTTTTTGTCTAAACCTACAGAAAGTGAAGGGTTTGAGCAGATAGTGAATTTTCTAAATGCAAATCCAATAAGATATGAACTAACGACACGACACATACCTAGAACATATAATAGCAAATATACTTGATTAAGTACTGAAAGTTCATGAGAAATGATAAAATAAATGCAAATAACGCCGCCGAAAACATGTATAATTTAGGCGTTATCAGCATTATTTTCCCCACAATGGAAATTTTTGATTCATACTATTTTACAATGCCTAAGTTCTAAGACTACTGCATGGAATAAGTTTAGTAGCACTATGGCATCTGCAATTAACCGTTTAGCTACAAACCAGAAGTTTAACTGCTATAATAAAAGAGTGATTTTTTGTATAATCTAGCTGGCCAAACTATAAGGATTCCTATGCAATTCATTTAAACTTCAATGTTTCAAAATACATTTTTGAAAGTATGGTGAAGAACTTGGATAATGTGGGCAAATTTTTGATGTATCCAAGGTTTATACAAGTCTTTTTGTATAAAACAACTTAAAGGGATGCCTACTCACAACAGAATATATATTGCACCCTTTCACACTAAGAAGATATTTAGGAATATGAGAAGGGTAGGGAAAGGTTTTTCTGGAAGGGAAACTGTTGATAAAATATAATGCCTAAAAACATTATTAATATCTTTCACATCTTTACGTTTTGGTAATCACAAAATATAAAAACGTTCAACTGTAATACGTAATTTAGGAGTAATCTTCATCTTCAAATTACATCACTTAAAGTATAATAAATAAAAGCTTAATGCATTATGATCAAATTAAATCTTTATTCAACCTCAAAACGTTTATAAAAGTTTTATAACATTTTTTATAAACTCAAAAAATATTTTCTACATTTAAAATAAATGTTTTATTCAAAATAAACATTTTGAATTTCAAATTTTCGAACCTAAAACGGCTAGAAAAAGTCTAGTAAACACCTCCCCTGAATAGGACAAAAAGAGGAGCGTCTGAAAATGGGCGGCCCCCTTAAATATATGGGCGGCCCCCATAATTATAATGGGGCCGGCACCCTATTTAAGGGGACCGGCCATAGACCCCACTCCCCCAGCTTGTCTTATAAATACTGGACTATTCCCCAACATTTTTCTCACCTTTTGCACTCATTCTTTCTGTTCTAAAACAGCTCACACATCTCTCTAAATCCTTTGATCATTTAATCATAAAGCTTTATTTCCAAGTGATCCAAGCTTAATAATACCTCAAGTGCAAGAGAATATACTTCCATCATTAATGAAGAAGTATATACAACCCCAGAGTATACATTGCAATCTTATTACATTCACACCATTATCTTATAAATCATATGTACACTGTAAAGTTTGTGTAGTTATTAGGTTTTGTATTGTTGTAAGTAAATAGTTAGATCTTGGTGATCCTTACTAGTAGTGTTTAGTTAGTTGTACATAAGTAGTGTGGTAAAGGACAAGTAGTGAAGGTTGTGAAGTTTAAAGGTGTGAAGGTGTGAATAAGTTATGTAGTTGTGTTCCAAGGTGTAAACTATTGTGTAGTGAAGTTTGAAGTAGTCCATGAAGTTTGTGAAGTCATGACAAATTGTGAAGTTGTGTTGTGATAGATCTGTTTCTAGCTAAGATTAGAACTCGACATCTGCTTAGTTCGGGAAATAATAAAGCAACGTTGTGTACGTGTTCTCCGCCATAAGGAGCTTGTTGACATATGAAGAAAAACTCTCGAATTAGGTGCTCGGAGTGATATGCCAAGAGGACTACGTAACAGAACCAATAAAAATCTAGTGTTGTGGTTTGATACTTTTCCAACCTCTTATCTTTTATTTAGCTTCTACTTGATTTTTACATTGTTCAATATTGTGCAAGTTTTGAATTCACAAAAAGTCGATCTAAGTTTTTATAAACAAACATAATATTAAATCAAAAAGTGGTAAACTATTCAACCCCCCCCCCTTACTAGTTTCTCTAGAAAACCACCATTATTCCAAACATGGTGGTACAAGTTCAAGATAAATGGGTGAAGGTACAGCCAAATCCCACTGATCCATCACACAACCCACTTTTTATTCAACCAGTCAACATCTCACCCATTAAAAGAAAAAAACCTAGGAAGCCAACGAGAAAAGACACTTAGATACCGTCAGTCTAGTGTTCCTACTGAACATGTGCAATGGGCTCCTTATAAGAGTTTAATGACAATTTATTGAGGGCTGCTATACGTGCTTCTAGCTTAGAAGAATGCAGGAACAGATGGAAACAAAGCAAAGACCTGTTCCACGGCACACCTAATGAATCAAGTTCCCTAGTAACTACTTTAGGTGGTGGTCCCAAGGGCTAAGAAACCATAGGGGATACTATTGCTCCAAATAGGTTTGAGAATGTTTCTAAACATTCTAATGATCTACTGCTCGCAAGAGGTAACACACTTTGAAGTGGTGAGAGATCTAGTATGAAACTATTGAATGATGGAGTTATGTAACCAATGTACAATATACTTTCTTGAATTAGAAAAAGAGAAAGACCATACAAGAGCATAGATTGTTAGTTTATAAGAGAGGGTCAAAAAGCTTAATAGAAAAAGAGATCAAGAATCTCATGGCTTAAAGGTTATACAAAGTTGGTCCTACAGTCAAAGGTAAGAATCCTTTGGAGATGAAAAAGTTGGGTGAGGATGCTCCAAACAGGGAGGATAATGCTATTGATTTTATGAAGCATTACCCTGGTTTAATGATCAAGATGATCTGAATAAAGTTGATGTGAATACGTTGAATGGTATGAGGGTTTTTAGCAAAACAAAGTTGCTACTAAAGATGTTGAATTTGACAATTGATAAAGTTCATTGGCTCAAGCACTAGCCTGCCTGAAAAGTGTAAAACCCAAGGTAAAAGCCAATGTTGTAGAAGAGTCAAGTGTACCAGTTAGTGCTGCCAGTACAAAGGTTAGTGCTGCTACAACTACAACAACTGCTACAATTCTAACTCCAAGGAAAGGAATTGTCATTACTGAGTTGGGTACATCTACAACAACAACAACAATTTCCTCACAGCCATCACAAGCAAAAGTTTAGGACAAAGGCAAAGAGAAAATGATAGAACCGGAGAAGCCTTTGAAGAAGAAAGATTAACTCAAGCTTGATGAAGAGAATGCACTAAAATTACAAGCAGAGATTGATGAAGATGAGAGACTTTCAAGGGAGAAAGATGAAGCTAATGTAGCCTTGACTAAAGAATAGGATGATATTCAAGCAAAAGTTGATGCTAATTATCAGTTGGCTCAAAGACTGCAAGCTGAAGAACAAGAGCAGTTCACAACTAAACAAAAAACCACATTGTTTAAAGAACTCCTAGAGCAAAGAAGAAAACACTTTGCAGCTAAAAGAGCATAAAAGAAGAGGAACAAACTACCAACCAAAGCTAAATAGAAGAAGAGCACGATTACCTACCTGAAGAACATGGAAGGTTGGAAGCATAAAGACTTGAAATTTAAAGACTTTGATTCTATCAAAGAATTGATTGACAAAGCTTTCAAAAGGGTGAACATGTTTGTGGATTATAAAACTACTTTGGGAAGGTAGTTCAAAGAGAGCAGGAGGTGAGCTAGAACAAGAGGTCACTAAAAAGAAAAAGGCGTATGATGTTTAAGAAACAGCTGAAGTCGATGATGATCAAGAAGCAACTAAGATTAAAGAGCTCATGAAAATTATTCCTGATGAAGAGGAAGTAGCAATTGATGCTATTCCTTTGGCTACTAAGCTTCCAACATTATGACTAGAAAGATTCAAAAAGAAGGAAAAAAACTATTACCAGATCATCAAGTTGGTGGAAAGGTTCAAATGATGTACTTAGTCCTTTAGACATATGCTCAAAATCTTTGACAAGGAAGATTTTGAAACTCTGTGGAAATTGGTAAAAGCTAAATATGGATCAAAAAGACTAGTGGAGGACTTAGATTTAATTTTATAGGGAGATTTAAAGACAATGTTTGAACCACATGTTAAAGATAGAGTCTAGAGGAATCAATAGGATTACAAAGTGTTGGATTGGAAACTATATGACTCCTACAGAGTTCATTCCTTAAGGATGCAACATATGCACATTTACATGCTGGTAGAAAAGAGATATCCCCTTACACCTGCTACAATTATTGATATGTTAAATAAGAAGCTTCAATGTGATCATTTCAGTGAAATGGCATATCAGCTTCTTAAACTTCTCACAAAACAGCTTAAGAATCAATGAAGTGTTTAGAAGCATCCTCCTGGTGATTAATAAAGCTTTCAATGAAGAAATTTTTGATGATTTTGGAGATAAATATCAAGTTTAGGGGAGGATTGTTGGGATTAAAAGCTTATCGATGTTGTTTGGAATTACTGCTGTTCTTATTGATGTTAATACTGCTCAGTCAAAGTTAGTGCTGATAGAGAATTTCAATGAAAATTATTCTAAGTGTTTAAGACTGCTGGTGAAGTTACAACTATCGGTACAAAGTAACTACTGCTAGAGGAAATTACTACTGCTAGAAGAAGTTACTAATGCTAGTGGAAGTTAAGACTGCTCAGAGACTTAGAAGAAAAACTGCTAAGTAGTTAGTACTGCTAGTACAAAAGTTACTACTGCTAGTATAAAGTTAATGTTGCTGAAGGAGTTTATGCTGCTAGTGAAGAAGTTAGTACTACTAAGTTAGTTAGTACTGCTTATGTGATTTGTATGAGACATTTCGGTAAAAGATATCTATAAGTTATGTATTTAGAAGATTATGATTACTTAGGAAAGTATTGTAAGCCATTTAGGACTCTTTAGTGTATAAAAGGAGGTCCTAGGGCATAGAGTTTGATATAGTTTTTTGTATCAAACCAAAATGAGTCACTCATAGGATTATCATAGCTTCAAGGTCTGTGTAATCCTAATACTTTGAGAGTATTCGTATTGTTTGCTTAATAATATTAGTGCTTTTATGTTTTGTTGAATTCATTATGTTTTACTATTCCATTGAAATTTCTTTTTATTAAAAATTAGATTCCGCATAATCTTTAATACATTCAAACAAAGTTTCTACTATAGTTGTGATAGATTTGTCTAATATAACTAAACCTTAAACAAGCTTAAGGAATTCGATCTATAGAAGTGTTAAAGTGGGACCAACAGCTCTCTTGACACTAGATTTCCTAGTCAAAGCATTATGTGCAACACATTTTTCATGAGAATGCAAAAATACATCAAGACCACAAGAAATACACAACATATTCAAACCATCATTTATAGCATTTATAGTCTTAGAACTTGTTCTACATGCATTGGTTTGACAAACATTCGAAGGTTTTGTTTCACATTTATTAGAATCTAAGCAAACACTATTTGTTGTCTTCAAAACATATGTAGATGAGCTCTAGGTTCTTCCAAGACATATTCTTTGATTATTGTCCCTTAGACTGGGTCTTCTAACACTATTTGAACTGCCTACACCTGTAGAATTGGAAACATTTAGGTTAGCTTTAGAATCCTTTGTTTTTGTGTCTTCCTAATTGATCTTATACATTCCTCTTGCAATTACATTCGTATGGTGTTGTTGTTTTTGCTCAATTGTGGGAGTAGACTATGAAGTGATTGGTTTTGACCTATCTGAAGTAACCTTAGTATTTGACACGTTCTTAGCCTTAATTGCTAGATTTTTGTTGAACGGTGTTACACATAGAAGTTGTCCTAAGGTCTCAGATTTGTCAAACTTAGTATTCATATGCTTCCCTTTGTCAATCATTTTAAGCTTACTCTTAAGCTCATAAAGTCATTCAAAAGATCTTTGTATTTTGAGCACAAACATCACATATATCCCTATGTTTCTTTTGAGTGACATCTTTAAACATTTCATTAATTTCATTTTGATGATGAGCCTGTGTTGCTTTGATTGAGTTAAAAAGCTTTTGAAATTCAAGTTTAATATTTTCTTGTTCTTTAACAGTAGACTCAACTTGATGTTTTAGCAACACGTTCTCATCATGCAATGTAGACAACTTTGCTTTCCAAGAGACACCATAATCCATTTTCTCTTTTTGATGTTGCAATTTGAGTTCAAAATCAATACTTTGAGCTTGTGATCTTTGAAAATCGTTTTCAAGAATTTTGATTCTTTTGAGCAAATTGGCTTGGATATCTCTTGAATCACTTTGCACTTTTATCAAGTTCAACTTTTAACAACTCATTTTTTGTTGTTCTACCGAAAGCAACACACAATTTTGGATTTCACTTGTCAAGGATGCTTCCAAAAGTCGATCAATTTCATTTTCTAAAATATTTTCTGTTGGAGATTTGTCATTGACTTTTTGTTCCATTGACACAAAAATATTTCACATTTCCTGCACTTCCTCAATGATTTCCTCTTTGATTTCACTCAAAGTCTTGTATAAATATCTTGACATCGGAATCACATCGGTTTTATAAAACTCTCTTAATTCATTTTAACTATCAGACAACCATCTTCGTTCTGTGTCTTGTAAAAAAGCTTTATTAATCCTTGTTTGGAAAACAATAATTGTATCTCCCAATGTGTCAATCATTGTTAATAACCGACTCTTTGTTGGCATTTTTGGACCTGGTGATTCCGATGGAGCATCTTTAGATGTAGAACCATTATCAGAAGTAGAAGAAATTGAAATATATGTTTGTTCAGCAGAAATTTCTTGTTGAGGAACAAATGTTTCATAAAGCGCATTCAACTTTTCATAATCAATTTAATCTTTGTGTGCCTCATTATGTTTCGACTTTCGTAATGCATTCCCCCCCCCCCCCCCCCCCCCCCCCCCCCCCCCCCCCCCCCCCCCCCCCCCCCCCCCCCCCGCTAAAGTTTCCTCTGAATCAGTTGTATGAATTACCAACTTATTGTTATGAATTAAATCACCATCATACATTTTTGGTTGTGCTGCAACGGCTTTCTTAAGACGCACAAGATTTGTATAACCCAACCCAGCTTTAAGAAAAGGATCATAAACTTTATTTGGTTTCTTTCCAAGCATGTGAATCATTTGAATTGACTGACCTATTTTATAAAAAACTCGATCATGAGAACTTAGTTTCTCTTCGAGAGCAAGGATATCATCAAGATACCGATCTTCTCGTTCTTTAAAAGCCTTCTTTTCTAACTGAGTTTCATGTTGAATTATTATTTTTTCATTTTCAACTTTGAGAAAATCATTTTGAACTTTTTAGCAACACGTTCTTATCATGCAATGTAGACAACTTTGCTTTCCAAGAGACATCACAATCCATTTTCTCTTTTTGATGTTGCAATTTGAGTTTAAAATCAATACTTTGAGCTTGTGACCCTATCCTTAAACGTCTCAAGTTCCCGTTGTAGCAAATCTTTTTGCTTTTTAAGCTCATTATTCAAACGTTTATGATTTTCAGCCTCACGTTGAACATTGTATGCTAGCATTTGTATTTCATGATATTCATCATGATCAGTTGAATCATGTTCAGACGTGCCACCATTATTTTCCACAAACGGATCATCAAATATGATATTAGAATCTATTTGATCATTATCCGTTGTATGAATAATAGTTTTACGTTTTCCATGACTCACTTGTTCATGAACCTTAGACGAAGCATGTACCTGGCTAACAGCCTTTGCATCATAGGATGGTACAGTCTCAGCATTCTCATCAGCTGATTGGAGCCAAGCCATTAACATGATTGCTGCAGTTAACTCTTCTAAATCTTCTCCATATGAAGTGTCAAGCATGAAATCATTCTCTTCATTACTGAGGTTGCTTCCAGCTTCATCTTTCATAGCTAACAACATTTGTTCTCTGAAATACTTTGAATCACCAACTTTTGGTTTCTGAAATTCACGAGCATAATGACCTTTCTCGTTGCAATTGTAACACTGAACATTTGCTTTGCCTGGCGTAGACTCAGTTCGTGGAACACGCTGAATAATCTGATTGCTTTCATCACCTGCATTTCATGCATTAAACCCTTGAGTTATGTTTCTCCCTGCATTCTTGTTAGCATTTCTACCATAACCTGCATTCTTGGTTTGTATGTCAACTCGACCATTCTGAACCACAGCTTGATTCCTTGTGTTAAAGGAAACACGAACACGATTGTTGGTGGGTGTAGAGAACTTTTGAGAAATTGCTCGAGCAAGTAACATCATAGCTTTTGTAAGCTTATCCTCTTGAGAATCTCCTTGTAACTCCCCTTGATATTCATCATCATAATCAACAACTATTGGAGGATGTGTGACATAGTATG
>BQNB010011154.1:0-62500 GCA_026074375.1 Tanacetum coccineum
ACCACTTTTTTGTACATAACCTACAGAACCAAATTTAAACCATTAGATTATTTCATCAATGGATGAGATTACTTGTGCCATTTGCGTAATTGATGTAAAGTAAGAATGTGTTAAGTAAATCTCTTTTAAATGAGTTAAGGGCATTAAGGGGATTTAAGATTATTATTTTCTCAAAAACCGTCCTATTTTTTAGGACTCATTGAATGATTCTTTCATTTATCAATTTTATAATAATGTTTTCATTCTATCAACAGGAACCGATTTTATCTACATCTCTCCTATCTAAACCTAAAACCTCCAGCCAACAAATTTAAAACCTCCATTCCACCTGTTCTTATTCATAACCAGACGAAATAAAAGTGTCCACCATCCCTCTTTATCATTTTTTATGTGTTGTTACCGATCTCTGATTCGGCTTCATGGCTTTGATTTGTAATTTGCTGATCATGTAAGTTTTGTTTATAATTCTTTCATTGGCCATCATGATATGTGTAAAAGAAAAGTTTTTTTGAAAATTCGATATTGATCTGTGGTATGTGCTTAAATACACATACCTTTCTCCATTAAAAACGGACTTAAATGACCAAAAACAGACAAAAACTGCCAAAGATATGTTTGTTTTGCATTTGTGTTGTGCAGGAAACGGATATTCACAAAAGGACGAAAAACGAAGCCAAAACGACAAAACCGGACACGGAATGGAAAAGCAGGAAAAAGACAAAGTCCAGTCAAACAAAAAGCCTGAAAAAGTCAACAGAAAGTCAGCCCCGACAAGCCCGAAGCCAAAAAGTCAAGAAAAACAAGTTTAGGGACTAAACTTGTTAAATCCCTAACTTGTTTTAAAGAAGAAAAGGAAGAAAATAAAGAGAAGGGCCAAATCTGCCAAATTGGCAAAGAAATACCACAAGGGGCAATTCTGCCAAGTCCCCAAATCCATAACTAACAAGGACCATGGATGAAATGCCTTATATAACTTTTAGGGGGTTAATTTGCCAAGTCCAAAAACTTGTATAACACCAAGGACGAAAACTGCAAACACCATATACACCTTGAGGGACCAAAAGTGGCCATTACCCAAAACCTTTCCCTGTCACCCCAAACCTTTTTATAACTCTCTTTCCCGCCCTTTTCATACACCCAAGCTCACATGCCTTCCCCCACCTCTTTAACCTGCAACATCACCAAAAATCCAACGGGTTTACACTCCCCTCCCCCTCCACTACCACTTCTACCAAGATAGATTGCCAACTTGGCCATTTCACAAATTTCGAGCATAATGAAGGGTAGAGATGATGATCCGAACAAGCACAAAGGAGAATCAAGGGCCAAGATTACTTTTCAAGCTTCTATCTCACACAAACAAACACATATGTGTTTGTTTCCTCTCAGAAGAAACACATTTTCAAGGATTGAAGAGTTTGGGATTCGGGTATAAATACCCATCCCATGGAAGCATTCAAGGGATCTCATTTTTTTAATCTTATTTTCTTTCTTTTATGTAATTTAGTTAAATTAAGTCTTTAATGTTCAGTATTGTAATCCACATTTTTTAAAGTTAATGAAAAAATTCGAGTTCTCCTTCAAATCTCTCATTTGTTCTTAATTTTTGTTCTAAATCACAAAAATAGTGTAAGGCTTGTTAACCCTCTTATAAGCCGGTACCCTTAAGTCCCAATAGCTAATTAATAGCTTATTGTGATTTAAACATAAGGTCAAAACTTTGACTTTTAAAAAAAAGACATTGATGGGTTTATGGGTTTGTACCAGCTTATTTCCATAAGCTGGAGCTAGTTGAATAAAGTTATATGAGCATTTCTGTCCTTGGTTTAGCAAAGGACTAAGGTACACCATCTTTGTTCATTTTTTGAGTTTCCTTTCTCATTTAGTGCATCATACTGCTTATTTGCTTATCTGCTCATCAAGTGCTTAATTTATGTCTGAATTTGCTTATTTGATCTTTACTTGCCCTATGCTAAATTTGTTTCAGCCTATGACATCCTAAGGTAGTTTAAAAATTCATTTTAAGAATTTTAAGGGGTGTTTGGGTTAAGTGTAAAAACGGGTCAAAACAAGTTTTGAATGGGTTGTGGTCAACAAGTAAGTTTTAGCTTAAGTTTTTAAGCTTATTCAAGCCTTTTTTCCAAAATTTTTAAGCTCAAAACTGTTTTTCAAAGTTTTTTAGCTACTGTCAAAACTGTGGTTTTTAAAAAAGGGATACAATGGCTTATTTGGTAAGCCATTGTATATTTGAGTTGTGGTTTTAAAAAGTTGTGTTTTTGTGTGATTAAAACAAGCTGTTAAAGACCCTTTGGTCATTTGACTTGTTGAGTCAAAACCACCAAAATTTCAAGTGTCATCATTTATAAAAGCAAAAAGTCCCTTTTTCAAGAGTAAAAACCAGCAGGTTTATGAGTGTTTTAGGTTCTTAAAATTAGTGCACAAGTCCATTTCCTAGTGCTCTAGATCTGTTTCAACTTTTCTTTTTCATTTAAGCTTATTTGACAGCTTAAAATAAGCTGTCAAATTAAGCCCTTGTTTTAGCATTAATTCTCCCCTGGTGCTAGGGGGTGAACTTTAAGCCCACCCATCTAGCTTATTAGTTCACCTGAGCATGAGTTATTGGCTTTTCTAAAAAGCCAATAAGCTCTTTGTTAAGTTCCTTCAATTTCAGTCCTTAAAAAGCCCCTTTGATAGCTTATTTTTAAGCTCAAAGTACCCCTTTGACTGTTTTTGCTTAGGCATAGTATAGGGACTGCTTATTTTCCTTCTTGGCTTATTGAGCTTATTTGATTCCTAGTAGCTTATTTGGTTAGATTGTTAAGCTGTGTTTGCTTATTTGCCATTTCCTTGGCTTATTTTGTGTAAACTGTCCAATAGTTAAGCCCTTTTGCTTTTTAGCTTTGTTTAAGTGTCTGTCAAGCTTAAGACCTTTTTGAGCTTATTTAGTTGTCACAATTTACCTTTTTAGTGCTTAATTAAGATGGTAGGATAATGCCTTTTAGCTTAACACTTTAAGTTTTAGCTTAAGCTTCCAAAAAGTACAAACGACTTAATATTTTTAAGCCCTTAAGCTCATTCTAGCTTCTGTCCGTTTTTAAAAGCCCTTTTTAAGCTTATTCTTAGCTTTTCAAAAAAGGTGGTAGTTTTGAAAGTTGTTAAGCTCAATAAGCTTAACAGCTTTGGTTCATAAAGTTTTTCCAAAAAAAAAGAAAGGAGGGGGGGGTGGTACAAAAAAAAAGGGGTTGACCCGTGTGAGAAGTCTCTCGAACCCGGGTCTTACCTCGTACACTCTTCTTTATACACTTACCGCTGCGCCCTTGGGACTTTTTCATTAAAGTCCCAAGTGGTTTGCTATATAAGGTGTTTTTCCACCTTATAAGCAATAAGCTGTTTCAGCTTATTAGCGGGCTTATTTATAAGCCAAAATTGTTGGTTTCTTATTTTTCGTTAGGTAGTTATAGGATAAAGTTAATTTTAGTAAAATTTTTGTAATTTTATTAAAAGTCGTATTTAGTATTTTTTTTTAATGTAATTTCGTTATAAGTTAAAAAAGTTTCTAAAAAAATTCAAAAAATTATCAAAAAAATAATTTTCTTTTTTAGAAAATTTTCTTTAGTCATATAGTTTGTAGGAAAAATATAAAAAATTTAGTTAGGGGTAATTTTGTAGATTTTGAATTTTTAAAGAACGGGCTCGGGTGCAGTTTTTGTCTTGACTCGTTTTTGGGTCAAACGACCTCCGTTTTTAGTCTAGTCTTTTTCATTCTTCGTTATTAGTTCATAGAGTAGTTTAGAAGTGAAAATTTCTTCGTAGGGTTAATTTTGAAGATTTTAGGTTTTTCCTTTAGTTCTGGGATTTCGTGCTCTGCTCTCGTTTTTTAGCTTAAATTCGTAATTTTTAGGTTTTTCTTAAACGTTTTTGTTTGTTATTGCTTAATTTAACTTTCTACACACTCAAATCATTTTTCTCATTCAAACTCCAATCTTCCGACTGTATCGATTCTCCAGCACAGCCTCGTTGGGGACTAACGACCCGGGAACATTCTATACTACTTCTCGGTTTTATTGATTTTGTTTCTAGACTATTCTTACTATATATATTTTATATTTTATAATATATTATATATATTTTAAGGTGTAGTTTGGCAGCAATCAGTAACTGAAGAGAGCACTTTTTAGATCAAATTCTTCAAGATCAACTTTATCAGTTGACCTGATGGAGTAAGTTGAATCTTGTTTCTCCTCATCTTGTTCCTTTTTGGCTCTGATAATCTCCTTCGGACTCTTTTCAGATTCTTGATTCTGGATAGACTCTGGGCCAGGCAGCACAGAGTATTTCTCGATTAAATCTGCAGTGTGTCGTTCAAGAACCTTAAGGAGAGCATCATCAAGTTTTGTTCCTAGATATTTATCAACAGCCGTAGGAACTTGGGATCTAATTGAAGCCAAAACATCAGCAGAGTGATCAGTCTTCTTCACTTCAGACATCTCTTGCTCCAATCTTGCCACTCTTAGCTGAAGGGCGATGAATGGAGTGATTTCAGGGAGAGATGTGGTGATTGTTGTAGCTTCCGTGTTGATTGGTGGAGGAGTGACTAGTAATGACGGCTTAGAAGATGTGACATCTGTGAAGGGAGCAATCACTGGAGGAGTTGACGTTACTGTCTGATCTGGATCAGGTATGGTGGACTCAGACTCCTCTCTAACTTTGGATTTCTCCTGATCATCTTCGGTTGGTTTGTCATAAAGAAATTGATCCCCAAAGTTAAAAGTGTCATCGAGATTTTTCATGGAAGACATAGAACCAGAATGACTTTCTGGTTTATCATCGATGACACGTTCGTCTGTTATGAGCTTCAGGTTTTCATGAACCTTTGGGTAGGCTGTGGCGAGGAATTCATCATCCATGTGCTCAGGGTTTGGTCCAGCAAGAGACACATGTAATTTTCCAGAGTCTGATCCAGTCTGGTCTTCTTTCATGGGCTCAGGGTCTGGTCCAGCCAAAGCCTCATGCGCCTTTTCAGGGTCTGATACAGGAATGCTTACTCCTGATGTTACGGTAGACGAGTCTACTTCACCTTGATCTTTGTCACCTTTAGGAGCAGCGGTTTCTGTTTCACTTTCTGTTCGTTCTGAATCCGATGTGGATGAAGATTCATGGATCACTTTCTCTGATGTGTCATCTTCAGGTTGAGAAGAGGGTCCAGTTGTTGAATCATGAGAAGTTTGATCACGCCTAACAAGGATAAACTGATCAGTAGTTCTTTTCTTCTTTGACAGATCGATCAGGGAATGAGCTACTTGTTCTTCAGTTACAACGGCCTTTCCCTTGCCTACTACTTCATGCAGTTTGGAAGTTGTTTCTGATACTGGGTCCCTGATCGTTACTCCTCCAACAGGTGCCCGACCTTGTGGCAGAAAGGCTGGATCCAAGCTAAGCTTAATAGCTCGTTCCAAGTCAGCATCATCACCTTCTCCTTCTCCCTTTTCTTGAAGTGCTTCCAAACTCATCTTCTTAGCCCGTTCGAGATCAGGATCATTACCTTCTTCATGAGGAATAGATTCTTGTTGAGCTTCATCATCTTCGTCAACAAGTTGGAAAGAGGGTTTTCCCTTTCTAACTTTCTGTGGAAGCTTACGCTTGGAAGGTTTCTTTGTCGGAGGAGGAGCTGGCTTGGATTGTTTGACTGGTGTGGTGGTTGTGGGCTTTTTGGGTGTAGCACGCTTAGTTGCAGATTGCGCGCTTGCACTTTCTTGAGGGGTTTTCTTTGTATTCTCAGCAACCATTTCCAGATATTTGGGATAATACGAGGATTGTTGAATGGCTTCAGTTATGAGGGGATCGGGAATTGCCATTCCAAACACTTCAACTGACTCACCTTTAGGGACAAACTTGAGATTTCCTAATACATAATCATCTCCAGTATGATGAACAGCAGAATCAGGACGTCGATGGATGTTGTTATTGCTTGCCAAGTAGTAGATTATCACCTTGGAAAACCGTCCATAAGGGATGAGGAGAGGAGTTACTTTCTTCTTTGGGCAATCTCTCAATACTTATAAATATCTTCAAGGCTTGCCTTTGTGTGAGAAATAATTGTCTGGATCCCTTGAATACTCTTCCCATATCACTCTGCATGTTCAATATTGTTTGAGTGACGAGTCCCCACAGAATTTGCAGAAACTGGGTGTTGGTTTGTCTCTGCCAGAAGTACTTTCTGTCAATGCAATGGTTTGAGCAGCACTAGAATTGCCATCTAAGGTTGATACACATATTCGTCCGTATAATAGAGACAAGTTCTAACAGGTTCAGGATATCCAAGATCATTAACAAAATCTTGAACGTGTCACCTGACGGAGGATTAACTCAAATGGGTGAGCTGGGTTGACAGGAGTAATCGCTAATGCCTTTCTAAGAAGATCAGCACTTAGATCGAACCATTGTTCATCAAGTTGACAACTATAAACCCCAGTCTTGTCGTTATATGACATTGTCTTCCAGAACTGTTGCAGGTAGATAGCAGGAACATTTGCTGATGCAGTCAATGCTTGGAAGAAGTTGGTATTCTTCAGAATGTCCACTGATATCTGAAAGATGGGGTTCTTTTGAATCTTTTGTGCGTTGAACAGAAGGTTGCTTTTCCCGATTGTTAACCACTGAGAACGTGGAACAATCTGCTCATCTGTTCTTGTAGGAGGTTGAGCGGGAACATTTTGTTCTGCCATCGTATTCTGCAAAAGAGCATTTAACAAAGAAGACAAACATTGCAGAGAAACGAAGTTAGTTTGAGAACGTTAGCTTTGATAAAAGTCATGTAACTGCGGGATTGATTAAAATCTACTAATTATCCAACAGGATCAATTACTTATTATCTAAGCCCGGATGGGATTTAGAAAAGCAACTGGGTCATTTGAATGGGCCTTGGTAGATTATTGGGCTCAAATGGGTCAAAATATGAAATTTAGCCCAAACCGCCGCTTGGCAGAATGCCAACTCGCCGTTAGGAGAATTGAGCAAACCGCCGCGAGAATATAAAATATTCGACCAAACCGCCGTGAGACGGCGGTTTACCTGTTGGATTAAAATAATAAATAATTATGGCAACCCGCTGTTTATACAACCCGCTGTTTAGGCAACTCGCCATAAGGCAACCCGCTGTTTGTCAACCCGCTGTTGGCAACCCGCTGTTGGCAACCCGCTGTTGGCAACCCGCTGTTGGCAACCCGCTGTTGTAGGCAACCCGCTGTTGTAGGCAACCCGCTGTTGTAGGCAACCCGCCGTTAAAGCAACCAGCGGGTTGAGTAATTTAATAAATAATTAAAATCACCAACTCGCCGCTAAGAAAACACGCAACTCGCCATTCGGGCCATTTTCTTAAGATTCAAACCCCGCACCTCCTATTTCAATACTAATCACTTCCTAAGGCATTCCTATGCTATAGATGAACATTGCTACCATTCTTTACATCAAATACACGTATATTTACCCTTTAAAACGCAACCCGCCGGTAAGAATTAAGGGCAAGTCTTTTATTAACGTTTGGGAAATGAATCCATACATCAAACCTTATTCATATAAGCCTTATGAACAAATCCCAACATCTAACGCACACCTTATAACACTACATTGGCATTTATGTGTAAAACGACCCTAAATCTATTTTTTCTACACCTTTTAATGTGTATTCGATCGATTCCATTGAAATACACACATGATAAATGATATAGATAAAGGATCTATGATTACCTTTGCGAGAATCCCTTGAAATCGGCGATTTGTGAGTTAGTTCTTGGCGGCGGGTTGCGTGAGTGTGTGTGTGTGTTTTTTCCTTTGACTGTTTTTCGAAGATTTTGACCAATTTGCAACCCGCCGCCCCTTTATACACCCAAGATACAAACTTGGCAGATTTAGTCCCTTTGGTTTCCATCTTCTTTTCTTTCTTGTTTTAAGTATTTCTAAGGCATTTCTAAGATTAGGCAATTGGCCAACTTAGTCCCTATTGGTTAATAAGGCTAGGAAACAAAGAGCAAATGCTTTTTACACCCTAAACATTACCACAATAGATAACTTTGGACCTTCGAGTTAAAATTAATTAACTCCCCTTCAAATGTTAACCCCTTAGAATACTACAACCTTCTTATAATTACACTTTTATAGCAACCAACAGTCTTTTATAACCCCTTAGATTTTCTCACATTCACTCTCCCCCTCAAACAACGACCAGGTTTCTATTGAAAGAGCTGTAGTCGTTGATTGAGATGAAAAGATCAGGCGAACAGCTCCCCCATCACCATTGTATTACTCTACTCCCATAAAGCATGGATATAAAGTAATCCATGCAATCCCATGCCCACACATTAAAAACCGGTTGCAAATTGAAGTAAATGCAAGCCTTTTTAGAATTCCAAATGACTTAAAAGTAGATTCCAAGGAAGTATTTTATTTTATTTTATTTTAAATAATTTTAAGTTTATTTAATTTTGATTTTTTTTGACAATGTAACAAGGATACATTAATAAGGCATTGGATTTACTCATCATCTCCGTTCTTAAGACGTTTGAGAGTGTTCAGGTCAGACACTTCATGCTTAGGGGCGTGAAGAAGAAATTCGAACCGTTTCTTTTTTGTAATGCTTTGTGAGATGTCTGCAAGTTGATAGTTCGTTTCCACTAAGTAGAGTTTATCAACCACTCTATTTTCCACTGATCTCTGATGAAATGGTGCCCGTATGTCAAATGTGTTTAGAGCATGAAGTGCTGGACGTTGTTACAGCAAAGAGCATACACTATTGTTATAACAGTACAGAGGAATTTTATGAAGTCAAATCCGTAGGTCTTTGAGCTGGAGATCGCATCCCAAAGGATTTGAGCGCACAACATCCGGACATGGCGATGTATTCAGTCCTCTGTATTGATATTGCCGTGCTTTTACTTCCTTTGATGACCAGCTAACCAGTACTATCTCCAAGAAACTGATCCACTTCCCGACGTACTTCTTCCTGAGTCTTGACTTCCCGCATGATCCGCATCTGCATAAGCGTTAGTGACATGGCGTTGTCTTTTTTCGGATACCAAAGAACCTGGCATGTGAATGGATTCCTTTCAAGTACCGAAAGGACAACGTTTTTTTATATTTTTTGATATCTTCAAAGTGCTTTTTGGGTAGCTTAGCCTGATCTAGCACACATGAAAACGCGAATACTAGGGTCGGTGTCTAACTAGCTGTAGGTACATAAAGGAGCCAAACCATCATCCTCTTAATCGAGTTTGGGACAAACTGGAATCCCCATAGATCCTCATCCAAGTTTTAAATCGATCTACCATGGGTGTATCGACAGGTCAGAGAGATCCCATTCCATATTATCTTTAAGTTTTTCGAGAGCATAATTTGCTTGGTTATAAAGATGCCTCCGGGACTTTGAAAACTTGTAGTCCTAAGAAAAATAACATTTGTCCTCCATACATTGACATCTGATAATTTGGAGCGCATCTCTTTAGAAAAAGTTTACAAAACGCAGTATGATCTGTTGAGGCAAAATGATGCCAATTACGTATATTTGAACAAGTAGAATATGTTTGCTTGTTTTGCGTATGAATAACGTTGGATCCACGGCGCCCTTGAAGAAATTGTTGGCCAACAGGAACTTTAAGAGGGTGTCATACCACGCCCTTGGTGCCTGCTTTAGGCCAAATTTATCATATAAGCCTTCTTCAACGATAAACGTGCGAAGGATTATCCAGGTCTTTCCAATCTTCTGCTGACTGACAAAGACTTTCTTCTGAAGATCACACTTCAGAAAAGCAGTTTTGACAACCATCTGTAGATGATCATATTCCTTGTTCAGCTTGGCAATGAAAATATTCGATGCCTCTATCCTGCAACTGGAGCAAATGCTTCTTCAAAATAAATAACCTTCCCCTGACGATATCCCTTTGCAACTAACCGAGCTTTGATTTTCAATACAACTCAACCATACTCTCAAGCTTCACTTTGTAGATCCATTGAGAGCGATAACCATAACAAAAGATTGGGCGAGGTACTAATTCCCACCTTCAATCGATCAAATAATTCCGTGAATTTCATCTTGCCAATGGCTTGAAACCATCAGTCTTCTATCACGGCCATTTTGAAGTTCTGGTTCGACTTTGGACAGTTTAGTATGGAAACAACAACCACAAACAACATATGCTAACCTGTTGTTCTCTTGGTAGAATAGAGGACAGAGGGATTTGCCAACGATGTAATCCAGAGGAATGATCTTTGGTCCTCTTCTGAGATGATCTGGGGGTAAATTAACTTGGTTTGGTTCCGCTGAATTAAACATTCCCAAATGACGAATTGTGCCGAACCTGGATCTCCAGCAACAAGTTAAGTGACGGATAATCGCGATCGAGAATGATTAGGTGTCCTTCGTGAATGGTTCTTCTATAATTTCATATGTTGGACTGAAGATGAATATCGATGTTGACGATGAAGCACTTGTTGACGGTGCATCTTGAGCAATTGTTGTAGACCAAAGAGATGGACCACCCGTGGAACAACTTATCCGATGATTTCAGTAGCAGAAGATGACTGGTTCATTGCCTCAGAGATTGTTTCAAGGTGTTCATCAAACATTGGTTGAAAATAACATCTCCAGCTCTTTATCGGTTGGATCGAGCCCTGATTTGAGTTGTCCATAGGTCATGATGAAAGGCTCGGGTCCTGAACTCATGCGTACAGGAGCCATTGACTGATGCATCTCATCGAATGTGACGTGAATTGTTTTTCATAATCGACCGAGTTCTCTTTATTGTAGATTCTATAACACTTCCTGCTAGTAGTCATACCCAAACAAAAATTCCCAATGTCAGCTTTGGCTTGAAATTTTCCTAGATCTTCCTATCAAATTGTGGATAGCACATAGCACCATATACTCGGAAAATGATAAGATCATGCTTCTTATCATGCACAAGCGTCATAAGGGGTTTTGTTATGACGAGTATGAATTATGATGCGTTCTGGGTGTAAACAAGCAGTTAGCTACAGCTCATGCCCAAGAAATCAGGGGACTGTCGAGAATATCATCATTGTACGTGCTGCTGTTCCCACCAGTGTACGCTACGTCTTTCAACAACGTCGTTTTGGTTGAGGAGTCTCAGGAACAGACGTTTGATTGAAATATACCCCACAAGAGCCTTCATAGTATTCCAGACATCACTAGGTTGACGAATTCCGTTCCGTTACTGTTCGGAGAATCTGACTTGTTTTGTAAGGCCAGCGCTGAATTTAGCTTAAGAAAGTTGGTGGACCAAACTCTGGAGTTTCATCCTTTGACCTCAAGAACTTTACCCATGAATCTTGATAGTCCATCCACGATGACTAAGAATTGATTCTTCCCTTTAATACTCTGGACTCGTCATTGACCACACAAGATCTATGTGAAAGGGTAAGAAGAACTTCCATATTTGTATTTTCAGATTTTGGCCGGGGAAACTTCTTGCTTTTTCCAAGCTGACAGGACTGAGCAAAGAGGATTCCTATACAAACTGCTTGGTTAATAAAGATGCCTCTGGGACTTTGAGAAACTTGTAGTCCTAAGAAAAATGACATTTGTCCCATCATCGACATTCGTCAACCATGTTGACAGGCTGACAGGCTGATCAAAGATGATCCTTTTCAAACTTCAATCTAGGTAGACCTCTAACCAGATCTTTTCGAGCAAGATCATTTATTGTGCCGAAGTTTAAATGGTTTAAACGACGATGCCACAACCATGATTTGGACTTGGAAGCTTTGGACAACAAGCATATCGGAGAAGACTTCATCATTTCATCAATCGATATCGTGTACAAATTGGTGCTACGACTGCCTTTAAGTATGTCTGCACCATTAATATCACGAACAAAGCAAGTATGCTTTCTGAAGGCAACTTCAAGATCAGAATCACAAAATTGCCCTACAGAGAATAGATTGTGTCCAAGTCATTCCACGTAGTATACTCATGAGATCACACTGTTACCAATAACATAATCTCCATATCCCATGATGGCTCCGAAGTGATCATTCCCAAATCTAACTGTCCCGATGAACTTTTCCACAAAATTCATGAGCTTTGAACAATTCCCCGTCATATGTTTTGAGCAGCCTGAGTCCAGATACCAAAGGATGACTTGTACAACCTGCATTTGAAAACAGTCGAGTTTGGAATTTCGGTTCCCTAATTTTTGTTGGGGACTAGTTGGTTAGCAGATATAGTAGAACATTTCACAGAAAGCTTAGTTAAAGGGAACATTTCACCTAAGGTAAAGTTCTTTCCTGTGGATCTCCATTGATAACCAATATCTGCAAATAGTTTTCCCGTTTCTTTCCAAACCCGTTTGGTCTTATTCAACCTGTTATCAGTCAGCTTGTTTTTTGGTTTCCAAATCTGCTTCCCTTTATTCAAGACACCTTTAACAATGGGGTTTTCATTTACTGAACTTAAAATATTAACAACATACTTTTCATGATTTGTAGAATTTAAGCATCTGTCACACATTTTGCACACAGATTCAGAATTTGAATTAATTACAACACGCTTATAGCTAATGCTAGAATCAATCCGATTCACTTTTGTCCATACTGACTTATTTGTCCTAAGGTGTACTTCTACTTCCTTCTTATTCTCCTTCTTAGCAGGCAGGATCCTATTTTTCTTTGTATTGCTTCTAGGCTTTGATCCGCTTGCTTCAGTGGAATCGTTTACTCCTGTAGAGGGAATCACAGGGATATTAGTCTGTTGAACTTTCTGGTGCACTTCGTGTTTCTGTGTGTTGCTAGATGAAGTTCCTGGTTTATCACTAAAAGTAACTTGCTTTTTCCTAGTAACAGGGGTAGAAGGAGCCTTGTTATCTCTTTCATTGAAACTTTTTGGGCAAGTGCCAATCACATATTCTAACAATTCCTGAGATAGCTTAGTGTATTGGCAAGCATAGTTAAGTGTATTATCCAGTGGTTTAACTACTCTAGCTTCCTCTACAATCTCCCTAACCGTTTCTACACTCTCCTTAAGATGGCTGATATAGTTTAAATGAGCACTCCTATTGTTCTTAAGGGGATGAGGGATGGGTTTAACGTCAATGGCATACATGCCAGGAGCAAGAACTTTTGGTTTGACATAGTCACTAGTGAAACAAGGCTCTTTGCTTCGCAATTGAGCTTTTAGACTCTCAATTTCATTTAACATCGTAGATGTCTTTTCACTTGTGTGAGCACGCGTAATCTTAATTGAGTCATACAATTCCTTGTAATGTTGTTTGACCTTTTCTAGTTCTATTCTAACGCAATCATTTTGTTCAATAAGAGCAGTGACATCTTTAGCATTATACTCACAAACTCTGTCATCACATTTAGCGACTAGAACTTTTAATATCTAATCACGTTGTCCTTATTCCATGAATCTGATGTTTCCCAGATTCTGATCTTAAAGAATGAGTTAAATCAGGAGCTTCCTGTTGCTTTGTTGAATTTTATTATCAAATCTTTCTTGAAGATGTTGAGACTTTTAATTGCAAATTTAGTATTCCCTTCAAGTTTTTGTAATTTAGTGTTGACTCATCATGAACTTTAGACATGTCAGCTTCAAGATCTAGACAACGTGATTTTTTTTACCCACATCAACACAGTTAGTCGACAACCAATTAACAATCAGATTCCATTTTCATTGAAAGAGTTTTTCTTTTCAATTTCACATACATGTTTGTCTACAGTATTCTTGTCCACTTCGTTATTCATTGATCAAATCTCTTCTTTCTGTATCTTCTTTATAGGGCTGTTGAACACCAACAAAGTGTCTTTAAGGAGTTTGGAAAATGGGAATAACTTCAGTAGTACCATCATTTTGTTTGCTCAAAAATCCTCTTTCCTTCCCCCTTTGTAATACCTGATGGTGTGATTCTATTTTGCAAGTTTTGTCAAATTCCGTAAAAAGTGTGAGATAATAAAGATTAAGCGTCACCTGACTTTTAGTTGAAGAATTCTCTGGGGACAAGCGTGACAGGTATTGGGAGGTTACACTGTCAATGCTTACTTGGTTTGGAGCTAAGGGCTCAGCCTTTTTTTCCCTGTTGTTTCCTCTATGGACCAAAATATCTGTTCTGGGGTCAGATTTCTTTGGGGAGCAAAGGTTGCAAGAAAGTTTTCTTTCGAGTAATCGGGGGGGGGGGGGGGCAAACCTAACTTTATTTTCCATACATAGAGGGCTTTGCATTTTCAACAGCATTCTATTCCTAGTTATATCTCAGCTCACTCATGCCGTATTTATAGCCTTTGACATGTAAACAGTGGGGTGTATGATTGGTAGTGACAAGTACATGCCATTATACAAGCGGGTTGCAAGAAAGTTTTCTTTCGAGTAATAGGGGGGAGGGGGGGGGGGCAATCCTAACTTTGTTTTCCATACATCGAGGGCTTTTCATTTTCAACAACATTCTATTCCTAGTTATCTCAGCTAACTCACGCGTATCCTCTCAGTCATGTATGACAGTGGGTGTATGATTGGTAATGACAAGTACATGACCATTATACAGAGCAGACTGAGCTTGCTTGCACGTGCGAGACATAAGGGATTTTTGTAGCCTATTGCTACCTTGTGCTTTTCATCATAAAATGATTTTGGTTTACACAACATGTGAACTGTTTGAACAGACTGATCCTGTTTGTATAATCTATCTTCAATCTTATCTTTTAGCTTATTTATGTCTAAAAATTCTTCAAGGAACTTGTCTTCCTTTTGTTTAAAATCCTTTTTCAAAAGTGTTACTTCTTCTGTTTTTGACTTATAATGGTCAACGGTAGAACTCAGGAGTATTTGTGCTGAATGAAGTTCAGATTTTAAAGACGTTTCCTTTCTATTTCGGTCTGAGATAATTATTCTCATTTGTTCATCAATTTTTCGTTCTCTATCAGTTAATTTAAATTTTGCCCGTTTTTCATACTCCTTGACCAGTTCCTTATATCTCGCAAGTTCAGAGGTCACTAAGTCATTAACTACCATGTCTGGCTTATTTGCTAATCTACTTTGTACACCCTGTTCATGCATTTCATCGAGAATTGACATCAATGCATCATTTCGCACAGAAGATACATCTCTTTGAACAACATGATCTTCGTTGTCTTCCATATACTGATCATACGGAATAATATTACTATTACTCGTATAGTCAGCATCGGAGTCAACAACGTAGTTGTGTTGTTCATCGGTTTGCATCTCGTGTACTTCATGATACTCATCTAAATGATTTACAAAGGTATCATGATCATGTACCTCAGAAGGAGTATTTGAGTCATATGATGTCCCGGCTTCATCGTAGATTAGATCTTCCGATGTGAGATTTGTCATGAACATGGTCTGTGTGATGGGACCCTCGTCAACATCAGAGTCGAATGCATCACATTCATCAGCTTCAAATACATGGTCCACATTGAGTGCCAAATCATTCTCGGGTGAATCATCCACATTATCATCAACGTTGGTAACCTGTTCTCCTGCAAGAAACAACGACTGTTCTTCATCCAGTACTGCACCACTCTCCTGGGCTTGCATTAGTAGCATCTTGTCCTTGAAGTAGTCTGAATCTTGAAGTCGCTTTGGCCTTGGACATTCTCGTGCTATGTGCCCTAGTCCGTTACAGTTGTAGCACTTGATGGGTTTCGCTTGACCAGGATTAATAATGCCTCCTCTGTTCTGACCTCCTACATTCCCAGCTACACCATTTCCTCTTGCATTGTTTCTCTGAAATGGTCTTCCTTGATTAGTCGCATTGTATCTTCCACGGACATCTTGAACCACAACTTTCCCGTCTTGAACCATAGCTTTGTTCCTTGCATTAGACGAAGCTCTAAGTTGATTGTTAGTTTGAGGAAGATGTGATTTGTACGATTGAGTGAGGAGGGCAAGTGTGTTGGATAAACTTTCAATCAAGTTTTCTGTTGAAGAACTTCCTGAGTCCATTTGAAAGTTGTCAGCAGGATATGGTTCTGTTGAGGATTGAGGAGACTTGGATGATTGTGTTGGATACTGCTGAACTGAGGCGTCCGACACTAGTGCCAAAGGATCATTATTTGGTTGAATGAACCTTTCCATCATAATTCTGTTCTCATTAGCATGCACCTCATGTTGCTTCAAGTAAGCATATAGCTGATCAAAGTTTGACTCTTTCAAACCTCTGTTAAGTTTGACTTCAGTTATGAATCTACTCCACTCAGGTAACATGTTGTTCACAAACTTTGAGTTAAGCTGCATCCTGGGCATGGTCATCTTGATGTTTCTCATGTCATTAATGAGCTTCGTAAACCTAACGTAGTATCCTTGAATGGTTTCTCCTTTGATTTGACGGAAGTGTTCAAATTCATCGTATAACTGAGATTCCCTGTCATCCTTTGTTAACTCAGAACCTTCCAGAATCATCTTCACGTTTTCCCAAATGTCTTTGGCGTCAGTATAGTGATTGATGAGTGAGTAGATGTCCTTTGGTATACCTTGAAGTAGGATATTGGTTGCACGAATGTCAGCTTTATACCTTTCCTTTTCTTCAGCTGAAAGGTCGTTAAGGACTCTAGCACGTACTGGACCTTGTTGAACTGCACCCTCAGTTCCTCCAGCAATAACATCTGAGACCGTTCCCATATGAAATGGTCCTTCTTTGATGGACTTCATAATATTCTCTCCATTATCCTTTCCTAGACAGTACAGACGTATACGTTGTTGCCAAGATTCAAAGTCTGTTCTATCAAGCATTGGTGGGCGTGTATCAGAACCGGCACACTGGATGTCTTCTTGCATACTAGACATCTTGTATTATTATGATATGATATGTTTTGATCGATCAATGATTAGTGAGGGTACGTTAAAAGTGGTGAGGTTAACGTATTTGTTTCTTGGTTTAGTGATATTAAGTCCCAAGTTTGAAATATTTCAAATTTCTAAGACAGTAGCTCAACTCGCCGCTAGAGGCTACCAAACCGCTGCAAAGAAATAAGGCAACTCGCTGGTGGAATTTTAAGGCAACTCGCCGAACACAACTCGCTGCCAAGCAACCCGCCGCGAAGAATATTTTAATCAAACCGCCGTTGAGTTTTCAAACCGCCAGAGTTTCCTTAAGATATTTGCTATTAAAATATTCAACCCGCTGATAACCTGTTCAAACCGCTGGTAAGCAAACCGCTGGTAAGCAACTCGCTGCTTAGTATAAAGCAACTCGCTTCTTGAGCAACTCGCCACCTGTTCAAACCGCTGGTAAGCAAACCGCTGCTTAGTAACAACTCGCCTCTTGAGCAACTCGCCACCTAAGCAACCCGCCGTGTGTCAGAGGGTTGGTAACCTACTTAATAAAATATTATATTTTAGCAAACCGCCATGAAGAAATTCTGGCAACTCTCCACGAAGAACAACGACTTTTTTCACACAAAATCACTTATGAATCGCCCTTTTGAACGATTTTGCTTGATTTCTTTTGCACAACATAGTACCATAAGGTAATAGCAACTAGAAACACCAAAACTTTATCAACACAAACAACAGAATTCGGAGAACTTCAAAAAACGAGCTAGAGCTTTCTATGGCACACTTTTCGATCTAAAACAAGCAAGAAATAGCACATACACACGATCTAATCATCCCATAAGCTCTGATACCAATTGTGGTACATCTTATATCATAACACGGGGTCGATTCTTAGATTTGGCTAGTTTATAGAGAGAGAAACACTTGAGAGAGTTGTCTAGTGAGAGAAAATCTATTTCTTTGAAAAGAAAAATAATAACTAGCTTACCTCTTCCAAAGTTGGAAGAGGCTTATATAGTACTTACAATATACCGAGTATTAGTACCTGACTTAAACCGAAAATCGTACAATAAACTATTAAACTACGAGCTATAATAAACAGTAAAATACACGGGGTGACCGAGTCTTTGTCTAATATCTAACAAAAATCCACTCCCAAATGTACCTCAACTTATTTGGAAGGGAAGCTAGTTGTGGAAGGGCTTCCAAGACCTTACTAGCTTATCTCTGATAAGCTAGAGCTTTGTAGAGTAGCTCTTTGAGCATTTGTAGCCTTGTTTATGCAAAGGCTTATGTAAGTTTTCATTTTACATTTTATAGCTTGATATTGCACATTAGCTTAATATTTCTTATAGTCTGCTTATTGCTGTTTAGGTTAGCTTATCATTATTTATTTTAGTTGTTTGATGCTTAATAAGTTCAGTTGCTAGTATAGATTTCATTTTACATGTCTTTAATATAAAAAAGTTATAAAAACTATAATTATTAGCATTAGCTTGTAGCTTATAGTTTCTGCTTATTTGATTACTGAAATTTGTTCATTAGGATTTTTAATAGCTTGTCACTATCTGGTATTGTTGATCTAAGCTTTAACTCTCAAAATTATAAGCTAAAAATAAGTTTAAGCAAATTAAAGGGGTGTTTGGTTCATGGCAGTACTAACTTGAGTTAGTACTGTCCATAGCCTTTTGGTTCTTTAGTTTAATTTTAAATCTCATTTTGAAGTTTATAAAGCAAGGTTTTAAGATTTTTAAGAGCTAAATAAGTTTTTTTTGATAAGGTTGTTTGTTGGCTGTATGAACCTGAGATCATAAGCTCAGGTTCATTGCATTATATGCTTTAATTTGTTTTCAAGTTACCTTTGCTGTTGATTTGATCTTGTTTTAGTAATTCCTATAGATCTAAAGGCGAACCTCACATTTTTGGGGTGGAATTTTGAGGGTTTTTGTGCTAGTCATATAAATTCTATCCATAAGACGCTATTAATACTCGTTTTCATCGGTATTGTGTTATAACAAATTAAATTGTGGTCAAAATTACCTTTTATGCTAGTTTTCGATATATTAACCCATCATTTAAGGACAAAGCAAATGGTAAATGAAGAATTATTTTATAAGGCTTAGTTTGTCCCCCCTACACTATATTTGACAATTGTCCCCAATGTTCTATAAGAAGTACCTCGTAAAAATGAATAATGGGAAAGAAACAAGTAAAAGAAACTGATACTACTGCTTCCTTCCCCTGATTTGCTCAATAATGGAGAAAAACATGTGATAACTGTTAGGATCGATCCTCTAAAACGTCCAATGAAACTACCCAAGAACTTTCCAAGGCTTTTTCCCTCTCGTCAAATATAACCTGTAAATCAAAGACAAAGACAACTACACCAAGCGTAAAATCGGCGAGATATGATATATACAACGAGAGTTTAGGGTTTTGACTCTATAAAAACAGTAAAGATAGGATAAAAGCGATGATACAATCATAGGTTTCTGCAGGTTTACAACAAAATTACAAATTTTAAATATTGCACATTTATTTTTCAAAAATACTTGAAATTTTTTGAATCTTCACATTGCTGGAGACGCGAACACCTCAGGTTTAAAATCCCTACGCCGTTCACTATACGCACTGTGAAGATTTCCTCTTCGTTTTTAATGAGAAATTTCTTGCACACAATTTTATTAGTTATATCTGTAGAAAACACTGCATAAAAACCTGTGATTAATCATTACAATCATATGACTCGAAACTGACACGAATTAATTTAAACAATTTATTTTAAATGTTTGAACCAATTTCTTATAATCCAGATAATATCCCCCTACACTTATTTTTATGCATAATACATTAGTAGTAGATAAGAAAACGAAGTTTACAAACAAACAAAGCATGATTAAAAAAATTGATTCAAACAATTATAAAACAAACAGCAAATAAATAAAAAACAAGACACTCCCTAAATGCGGGAAAGTAAATATTGGGCTGCCTCCCAAAAAGAGCTTTTCTTTATTTATGAGTCTTGTAGCTAGACTCGAAGTCACACGTTATTACGTGACTTCTCCTTCATTTGCAACTTTACTTTCCATTGTCATGAGTGCAGGACGCTCGTTTTTGAAGATTTTGCTCCTCCATTGGTCAAACTTCATTTCCTTCTCTTGATGAAGCTTGATATTTTCCTCTCATTCTAGAACTAACCTATTGACGGTCATCATGGTATCTATTATTCTATGACGTATCTTAATTTCATTTGTTTCGATCATACGATGCTGTTACAGGAATCCCCGTGGAAGCTTATCTTGTTTTCCTAGATTATAAGTTATCGTCCCCTTTATCAAACTTATTTTAGACCAGACGAGGCCTTAGCTGTAGTCAAGAATGGTGTTCTTAAGATGATAAGGTGTCACTTTATACACTTTTTCGGAGTCGTTTAACCCCCAAAATCATGTGTTTATGCCTAAAATAGGTACTTATCATTTCCTTTACAGTAATTCTTCGCATTGGAAGACATTTATATGAATTACAACACACGGACTTTGGGGCTCATTGAGAAAATCGGACGAATTACGAACCAACAACCAAGACTCTTGAAGAAATTGTGCCAGAGAGCCTGGAGACGGCGTCACATAGCCATACTAACGCCGTCAACAACTCATCAAGTAACGGCATCACATCTTTCATGACGGCGTCAGCCCGCACCGACTCAAACGCAGATCTAGAAGATTCATTCTTACGTTGGCGTCATGATAAAACGCGACAAAAATTCCCGTCACGTTGTTTTTCATAAATATACAAAACCCGAATTTAGGGTTTTTTGTGTGTATAACGATTAGAATCAAAAAGTGTACGAACCCTATTTATTTAGTTAGCCAGTTACTAGGATACATTTTAGGCCGTAACCGAAACCCTATGTACTTCTTTCCAATTTCTTGTTTTAATCAAGTAAGGTTTACTTAAATCATTCAATATGTCTATGTGTTTGTTTGATTTATGGTTCTTTATGCTTTAATCTTTAACATGCTTGGCTAAACATCCTATTGTGTTAATTTATGATTTATGAAACCTATAATGTAGATCTTGTGGTGTTATGCTATCTTGTGATGATGGCATGTTAGGTCTTAAGAAAACCCCTTTTGTCTGAATCCTGTTGATATGTCTAGGGAAACGTGATTGTGTAGAAAGGATACCAGCGGGTAACAGTCTTCATACTACCTTGCCCCCTAATATAGTTGATCCACTTTTAATGTATTTCACATGCACTTAGTAAACTCCTAGGGGCCGTATAATAGTCTTCATACCCACTTGCATGTGGCGAGGCTCTAGCGGCATAACTATGAAACGACGGTTCGTGTAATTTGTTCATGCTTTAGGAAATATTTACATAGATCATCACAAGTGTAACAAGGCAACAACACTAGGAGAAGCAATCTAGGGAGTAATACATGATTAAATAGACACAATCTTTTATCTTATTGTTATCACCATTAGTTTAGATTATTATTTAGTTTAATAGCTAAAACAAAACCTTTCTCCAATTATATGATTTACTTGCTTTCCATAAAACATAAAAATATAAAAAGAATCTTCCCTCAACCTTTAGAATTTTTTTAGACCGTGATCAAGCCTTCCCAACCTATTTCTCGAGTGAATGATAAACAACCCCGAGTCTTACCTATACTACACTACAACGATTAGGTGCACTGCCTAGGGAGTTGTAAAACTTCTTGTGTAGAAGTCCTACGACATCCACAACAATCAAGTTTTGGGCGCCGCCGCTGAGAATAGTTATGCTATTGATCATAGTTTAACATAGTTTTCCACTCGCTTTGAATCATTTCTAGTGAGATTTTAAAATTCCGCATAATTAGCTTTCCTCGAAGTCTATCATTCCTTTGAGCCCTTTGTTTTGTAAATCATTGCTTTTCGTTCACACATCATGAATTTGAAAGACCACCAATACACCCTTTAAAACCCCACCACGAAACACAAACCTTATCCCATTCCCAAATATATACCTTGATGTTCCCCAACAACATCAAGATAACCTATCTTACATTGCGTAGGACCTCGTTTCAAAAACTTAATCAAAAGAGTCCCTTATCATGGCCTCGATTTATGGTCCATTACTCAATTCTTTTATGATCATGTCGACGACTATACACGAACGAACCTTGACTTTGCAGCAGACGGGAACCTTAGGGAATTAAGTGGTGAAGAAGCATGGGAAACCATAGAAAATTTTGCCCAAGGCCAAAAAGAATGGGACAACCCACCAAACATTATTTCTAAACAAGAAGTAGCGAAATTTGAAGGCCTAGAAAAAAGATTTTTGGAAATGAGAGATTTTTGGGTGAGATGCATAAGAGTATAGCATGGGTTAGCGGTAGAAAATTCATATCCCACAAAGTACTCCAACAAGTCCTCTCCTCATTTGAGGACTACACAACAGCTCGTGACCTTGCACGAAGAAGTAGAACAGACTTTATGGGACCCCGATAGAGGGTAGAACCTTTGAACAAAAAAACACAACGAAGAAGTAGGCTTATTGTGATCAAACGACTCCTCTTTAGGTTCTAGGAAGTTCCTAGTTTTTATGGACCGGAGCTAAACCTTTACTTAAATAGTCATCCTTAGATGTAGGTCAAGGTAGACGTAATAGGCCACGAACCACCCATCAAACCACATAGTCCGGATAGTTTTAGGATGAAGGTAGTAGATTATTTAACAACTCAAACATCGCCTGACCTCACATGAAAATTCTCATCCATAAAGGGTGTGTATAGATTATTATAACCCAGGTATAAGACCTTAAGAGAAGTTATGGATTTAAACTGTTTATAATGTAAAAAATGTATCGCAATGTGATTTGATATTTCAATTGGGATATGCGTTTTGATGTATGATTGGGATTAAATATAAGGAAGTTTCTTCCTCTAAGAGGAAGAAATTAGTTTTATTCAGCCATGCCAAATAAAAGTAAGAAAAGAACAGAGAGGAGAATTCTAAAAACACACATTTAGAACATACATTCTCACCAACCAATTTCCACATGTGACCCCATCTCATACAATGGTGTGTACCAGTTACTATCACCCGCACTTGAACTCAAGTATAGGGGAACCCTCCCCTTTATCTGTTAAATAAGAGTAGAGTCAGGCTCGTGACTCGAACAAAAACAAACGCTAATGGAGGCGGCAAACCAACAATTACCTTTCCCGTAATGGAGTGTCATGTGTGTTTTTTAATCTTACCATTGTTTTATTTATGTTTGAATCTATCTTTGTAATCATGCTTTGTATTTTTTTAACCTTGTCTTAATTTCAATCAAGGTATTTTGCAAACAATAAGTGTATGGGGAATTTATCCGTCTTTTGAGCAAGCCTCCTCGCCAAGCCAAATTCAAACCTGTTAAATGAATTGTTTTAAGAATAATTCGCGTCAGTTTCGAGTCATAGATTGAATTGTTAAATACTCAGGTTCTATGCAGCCTTTCGTACAGGAATTAGACTTATGGAATCAGTTCTTCAAGAAATTTTTTCATCAAAAACAAAAATTTCGATATTCCACAAGACTGGGAGACGGCGTCACGATAACACGCGACCCGTCACCACGACACATTGACGGGTCACAGCCAACCCCGACGGCCGTACAAACCGCTCAGTCAAGAAAACCTTAAATTTTTTAAATATTTTTGAATAGCAAAAGCTTCACAACATTTAATATATTTATTCTTCTTAAATTAAAACCCTCCTGCATAAACCAAATGAGTATAACAAATCTTATCATTGATATCTATCAGAGTTGAGCCACTAAATTTCACAATAGGTATATTGGGTAAAACACACATTGTTATGCTTGATATAGTTGTCTTTGTCTGATGTACAGTATAATTGATGAGGAGAAGCTTGAAGTTCTTAGGAGTTTCATGGATGATCTCTATAAATTTAACCAGTTATCGCATGTTTCTTCTCCATTATTGAGTAAACCAACGGGGAGTACTAGTTTCATAATACCTTAGTTTTCTTTTCCCTTTTAACTGTATTTAATTAAACGGGTACTTCTAGAGAATATTGGGGGACAATGTTCAACTTAAGTGTAGAGGGGAAAATAAGCCTTAGAACTATTCTTTCATTTGTCATTTGCTTTGTCCTTAAAATGATGGGTAATATATTGAAACATAGCATAAAAGGGTGATTTTTACCAAAATTTAATTTTTTTACGACACATACCAACAAAAACCGAGTATTACTAGCGTCCAATGGATAGGAATTTATATGACTAGCATAAAAACCCTCAAAATTCCACCCCCACAATGTGAGGTTCGCCCTTAGATATTATACCTTTAGCTTGTTCGAGTTAAGGAGTGAGCAATCATGTGTGTCTATTCCGTCATTATGGATGTGTATGCATGGTTTTGTCGCCTTTTCTGGAACATTGGTATCGGTTATTTTAGGATTATGAGAGTGTACCGGTAGCATATTAAATTTTAGAACTTGTTTTTGTGATGCATCCCAAGACCGCATAGTAAGTATTAGGATTTGCTTGATAAGAGGCATTAGGATTAACCCATGTTTTAAACCTGTAATTGTTATGATGGCCATACTGATCATAGTAGTATCCCACACCCCCTTTGCCATGCACTCACGCTTTATTGTAGGATATGGTTCTCCCGCTCTCGAATTCTCTCTGGTTAATCCGACTATTAATGAAGAGCCATTGACAAACCTTCAACCAATCGTTACACCCCAAAAAGCCTAGCCTACCTTATATGTATTCTCACCATTAGTACATTATTGTGTTTTAACTAAAACCCAAGTTAATAATTAAGTACAATAAAAAAACGGTTGCTAAGTCCTTATCCTTGTAAATACATGTTTAGGGACATTGGGAGTCAATGGTAGTATTTATTTTCCGCGGAAGGAATAGGAAGAAAAGTTAAGTCAACACCCCCATTATGATATTGTTCATATAAGATCTCCATGTTATTATTGATCCACCTTAATTTGGTGATCATTATTAGATTGTAAATATTCAGCATGTAAAAGCACCAATTGTAGGGGTAAGTGTTATAAACCCTCATGTTGTATTATGTTATTTAAAAAAAATGAGAAAAAAAGAGATTGATGTAGAGTTATGTAGAGTTTGTATATCTTCGCCGAGTCTTGGCTTAGCAACCAAACCAAAGAGTATTGTAAATAAATAGGCTAACACTTCCACTCCTACCAAAATCACCACTAAAGTCAACCACCTAAATGTATCCCATTCCGATTCTGTTTCCATTATATGTTATCTTACACCTACACTCCACAACCCCTTAAAAAAGACCTCCTATATAGTAAATGATAATACCTGCACCTATACGGTGGAGGTATTAATAAAATCCATTACCAAGCCTAAGGTAATATATACTGCTATGATAAGAAAAGAGTGTGATTTTCTTTTTTCCCCCATATGTTATAATTCAATTATACAACCCGAGTGAAAGAGAGAAAAAAAAAAAAATTCCCCAAACACTTATGTTAGTGCTAGTAGTTTATTTTCTGTGCTTTTAATTAAGAGTCTAGGAGGTTGTGTTGTAAAGAATATTTTTACAGAGTAGTTAAAATACCCTCTTATATTTGTTATTGGTTCATATATTAAAGCCTATTTGCTTTAGGACAAGCACACCTGAAGTGTAGGGGTATTTGATGAGGTGGGTCATTTTTAATATACTATTTCGAGTTTGTTTTAAACCCCCAAATCACTGTGTTTATGCCCAAAATAGGTACTTAATCGTTCCTTTTCAGGAATTTTCACATGATGACAATTGGATGAATTAACACGTGACTTGGGCTCAATTTAGATAAGAAAACGGACGAGATTAACGACCAACAACTAAGACACTTGAAGATTAGTGCTCACAGAGCCTGGAGACGGCGTCACAACCACCTAAGACGCCGTCACAACTCATCAAGTGACGGCGTCACATCATTCATGATGGCGTCAGCCCGCACCGACTCAAATGCAGATCTAGAAGATTCTTCTTACACGACCGTCATGACTAAAACAACGACGCCGTCGCGTTGGTTTTTCCCTAATATACAAAACCACGAATTTAGGGTTTTGTGGTGTAGACTTTAGGAATAAAAAGAGGGGTACGAACACTAGTTTGTTTAGCAGATTAGGAGACGATTTTAAGGGCCTAAAAAAACCCTTTGTAACTTTTTTCCCGAATTCAATGTTTTAATCAAGTACGGGTTTACCTTAATCATTCAATATGTCTAGTTTTGTTTGATTTATTGTTTCTTTGCTTTATCTTTAAAAACATTGCTTAGCTAAACCTCCTATTGTGTTTATTTATGATTGTAATGAAATCTAGAATGTAGACTTATGGTGTTTGCTTCTTGTGATGGATTGTACGTTAGGTCTAGAAACCACAGCTTTGTCTGTATCCTGTTATAAGACTAGGGAAAACGTGATTGTGTAGAAAGATACCATGGGTAACAGTCTTCATACTACCTTTCCCCCTAATATGGTTGATCCACTTTTAATGTATTTCACATGCACTTAGTAAACTCCTAGGGGTCCTGGTAATAGTCTTCAAACTATCTTGCATATGCTTGCTCTAGCGGCATACTTATAGAACGTCGGGTTCTAGTAATATTCGTTTCATGCATTGAGGAAATAGTTACATAGATCATATCACAAGTGTGACAAGGAACAACACTAAGAGTAAGCAATCTAGGGATTATACATGATTAACTGTAGACACAATCTTTTATCTTATTGTTATCACCATTAGTTTAGATTATTATTTAGTTTAATAGCTAAAACCAAACCTCTCTCCAATTATATGATTTACTTTCTTTCCATAAAACATAAAAATACAAAAAGAATCTTCCCTCAACCTTTAGAATTCTATTAGACCGTGATCAAGCCTTCCCAACCTATTCCTCGAGTGAACGATGAACAACCCCGAGTCTTGCCTATACTACACTACAACGATTAGGTGCACTGCCTAGAGAGTTGTAAAACTTCTCGTATAGAAGTCCTACAACAACCGCACATCATAAGATGAAGGGCCTTCTTTCGTCCTTTTTTATGTCTAAAATCACGAAGTCTACAGGGTACACATAACCAGCAACATCCACTAATACATCTTCGGCTATTCCTAAGGGGTAGATATACGAAAGACTAGCCAGGGAAAGCCTTATGTCGGTTTCTGCAGGCCTTTCATTGGTTAGCTTACTGTAGGTGAAAAAGAGCATGACGTTCACATCAGATCCTTGGTCAACTAAGGCATTTGTGTGTTTTAATCCTCTTATGTTACATGGTATTTCAAAAATTTTCCTCATATGTCCTCCTTTCTGGTTACTCTATTTTTAAGAATTAAGTTGTGTACATGTCACCTAGGTAATAAATTGTAAGTTTTTTTTCACTTATTTTGACAACCACGAAGCTACCGACAGGAAGTCATTAAACTTTTTAAATTGTCCACGAAGCCCTTCGATTAATTTTTTTCATTTGACTTTTATGTTTCAGGTAATTCCTAAATTAATGGGAACTAGGGCTCCTGCCGCTTCTGTTTCCTCCTCACCGTACTTCATGACGTTCTATTTACACACTTTTGGTTGGTTCATCATTTGCCCTTCTTTCAACCTTGTTTGTCACGAAAGCTTTTTAAGTGGTTCTTCTTCCTCAGATTTGCTAGGCTCCACTATGCTTTCAATGATTTCCCTATTGTTTACCATGTCTTTTTCCTCCTCTTCACTTTCCACAGTCATCTCGTGATCCTCGTACTCGGTTATACTAGACTTCATATTTCCCTCTTCCTTAGCTTCATCTTCCTTATTTAGAATAACGATTGAATTAACAAAGTGAATACGTTTTGGGGATGAAGGGTTTCTATTTTGTTCTACTAATGATGACTGAGATAGATATTTTAGGAAGAGTAACTTTGATGGTCTTTTGATTCCCTTGCCTCGAAGCTCCTCTTTTGTGAGGTCATTAGCAGACGTGAAATTCATTTGAGCTGCGGGGCTTCCTACAATGTTATGAATGGGAGTGTCATCAAGCTTTTCAGAAATGGTTTTCCACAAAAGATTAATTTCCAAATCATTCCGGCTACTGTGTCCAAGTTTGAGTTCTTAGACTGGATATCTTTTTCCTAGATGAGAGTCAAAATCAAATATGCCTTCTCAAGCTTCATTGGTAATTAAGACGAGAAAGGTGTGTACGAGCCATCCGTGGGCTGGTAAATGTTTGGGCCTGTGCCCAGTTAAAGTTTGGCTTTCCCTTCCAAGCATTGGCGGCTTCGTTAAAGTTTCTTGGTCCTTAGTTCATAGCGAACTGCCTACTTCTCATTCTGTCAGTATGCGAGGATGCATAATCAACAAAGGCTTGTTCGGGATTTTCCATGCAGTACTGAGTATCATGGGGACCACTACATATCTCGCATGAAGAAGTGATTTTGTTCACTTAAGTAGGTTGCATCAGAGCAATGTAGGCTTCCATCAAGCGTTGAACTTGATTTTCCAGCTCGATGAGGGGCGGTCGATGTACTCGGGACATATAATTTTCCCCCCCCCCCCTTGAGGCAAAAGATTGTCTTTGACCGCTTAGAGAAATCCCTTGGGTCGTTCTAACCTTCGTTGTCATAGAGGGTGAGGTCCTTTAATAATGCCAAGGATTCTTTGGCATTTCTGTCATAGAGCTTACTACCGGTCGATTGGTCAATGATTCGTCTTGTGGCGAGAGTGACATGGTCATAATAAATTTGGACTTGGAGCCAAAGATCGATGCCATGATGAGGGACTTTTTGGAGTAAGTCTTTGAAATGAGTCCATGCTTCAGAAAGAGATTCTCCTTGATGTTGTTAGAACATAAGAATGTCGTTGCGAAGTTTTGCAGTCCTTCCCGGTGGAAAGAATTGAGCAAGGAAACGAGTATCTTGCTGGAAGACGTTCAAGCCAATTGCTAGCTTGATCGCGAAGGGAAAATTGAAATAAACGCAGGCGCGTTCTTTCCCTATTGTCACCATTAAGGTCAAGTGAGTCCACTAGTTTAAGAAAATCCTTAAGGTGTTGGTTTGGATCCTCGGACCGAAGTCCGTGGAATAAGCATCCGTTTGGACCAACCGGATGGTGTCGGATCAAAGAGGTACCACATTGTTCCCTTTGGGGAGTTCAATGGTGATCTTGTAGCCCTCATGGCTAGGTTTGGAGTAATCTCCAAGAGTACGGATAGGATTCGCGTCTCCCATGGTGGTTGGCAAGAATGGATTACGAAACAAATAACACAAAGAAATGATAGACTACAAGAAAGCTAATGTACTGGAATTAAATTTCTCACTTGATAGGAATCAAGCGAGTAGAACTACTTTAACACTATCCGAAACCTAACTAATTTCCTCAAAATACGGTGCCAAAATCTTGATGTGGAGGTTGTGAAGACTTCACAAGAAGCTTTACAATCTCCTAAGCAGTGTACCTAACCGTTGTAGTGCAGTATAGGCAAGACTCGGTGGTTGTTATCGTTCTCTAGGGGAATAGGTTGGGAAGGCTCGAACATAGTCTAACAAAATTCTAAGGGGTTGAGAGAAGATTCTTTTTGTGTTTTTATATTTTTATGAAAGCAAGTAAATATCATAGTTTTTATTGATCCCTTCTTGACAGATCTTACTTAGTGATATGTGTGAAAACACATATCCTTTTTATATCAAAAATGTCCCACAAAAGACAAAATTGTGCTTAAAATACTTGTATATTGCTTGTTTTGTCTTTGTGATTGTGTAGGTACGAATATTGCAAAAATTACAAGAAAATGGTCAAAACCGGACAAACACGGATAAGGGAAAGGAAAGAGAATACAAGAGCCGGGAGAATGCTATCAAAGGTCAACAAAAGTCAACCCTTGGTCAACCAAAGTCAACCATATAAAGACAAAATTCCAAAAAATTCCTAAATTAGTCCCTTAAAGGAAACCAAATTGCAAAAATAGTCCCTAAACCCTAACGGTGTTAACTCTTTAATTTATAAAGAGTTAACACCCGTTAACTCTTACATAAATCCACTACACACCCGTTACCTTTTTATAACCAAGCTTGGGCCCAAAATAAACAACTCCGGCCCAAAACCCTTTATAAGCCCAAAGTCAAACCCCGGGTAAAAGAAAAGTCAAACTCACACTCTTATAAAAGTAAAAGCGCGGGAAAAATTGTTGATTATTGTTCATCGTCGTCTCCAATATTTACCTGCGTCAAAACAAAGGGTAAATGCAAATTGGCTACATGGCTAGTTAATTCAAGTGACAAGCAATGATATGGCAAAGTTATACATCATCCAAAGCTCCCATTGGTGGAAACCCACAAGGAAAATGACACGCGGATGCAAGGAAACACACCAAGATCAAGATTTTTGCACTAAAAGACTCACAAAAGAAGCACAAGGTCTGACACACGGAATGCCAATGCTGGCAATCCGGTGTGCTAACGACCCATTTAATCCAACGGTGTAAAATCCTAATGATCCAATCATTGCTAATAATTGAAGGGCCAGGATCAAAGGGAGCGTGTACCTGACTCAGGGGCCTAGAAGCTTCTCCCAGGCAGTATAAATACAAGCAAGGACTCACTCACAAGAGATATCTAGGAGTAGGATATAAATTAGCTTATTAAAATTAGCTTTTTTGTAATTTTCATTTAAAATATTTTAGCTTAATGTTTGCTTTAAATGTTAATTTCCATTTTTAGAATTGTAATTCACACTTTTTCAATTTTAATAGAATTCATATTTTGCTTTTCTCCAATTCACATAAAACTTGTTTAATAATGCTTGTTAATTGTGACATAAGCTCTTCACAAAGCTCAACTTAAACTCTTGACTCTTAAGCTCAAATTAAGCTCTAATAAGCATTAATCTACTTAAACTATAATAATCAATTAATTACCATTGCTTATTGGAATATGACTTTTTTTAGTAAGATGGAGCTAACCATGGAAGAGCTCATAAGATTTTACTGAGCTTATCATTGATAAGGTAAGAGCTGTAGACAGCTCATTTGAGCAATATGATATTGCCTTGATTAGCTAAAGCTTGGGGTAATTTTCTTATTTCCTTTTCTGTCTTAATTTTCCTTGCTAATAGAGCTTAACTTTTGCTTATTCTTGCTTATATTGATTATTTTCTATCTTGTTTATGCTATTTTAATGAATTTGATTATCTGTTTTTTTATTAGTATAGGCTTAAATCATAGTTTTTGCTTCATTTTGTCTCTAATTTGTCAAAAAGAAAAAAAATATAAGTATAGTTATTAGATCTTCAATTCTGGCTTAATTGTTTGTTGAAATAGGTTCATTAGATTTGTTATAAGCTATTAGTTATCTGGTATTTAGGATTTAAGCTCTTAATTTCATTTTCATAAGCTAATATGGTTTTGAGTCTAATTAAAGGGGTGTTTGGGTCAGCAACACTAACCATAGGTTAGTGCTGTTTTTGGCTCTTTGGTCTTTTTGTGTTTATTTTAAATCTCAAAATTAGGTTAGATCAAGCTGTTTTTATAAGTTAGATTTGTGTTAGTTAAGTTTTCAATAGTTAGTATCATAAAAGCTCAAAACTGTCTAGTTTTAATTGCATTATTAGCTTATTTCAGTTCTAGCTTGTGTCTTTGCTTAATTTGCATCTAGGCTTGAGTTAAAAGAGTGTAGAAGTCATTTATAAATAGGTCTGTATTAAAGGGATTTAGTTTGGTCTATATGCATGTCAACTGCATCAGCAGTTATAATAGATAAACCTCCATTTTTAGCTTAATTTTTAGAGAGTTGAAATAGTTTTTAGCTTTAGCTTTTCATAATACAATAAGTCCTTAAGTCATAAATCATCTTTTTCAATTTGGATTTTCAAAATAAGCTATTTTACTAATCTGTTTTTAAGCTGCAAAAGTGAATTTTTTCTTTTCAAATCCAAAGCAAATTCAGTATGTTCTGAGTTTTTAGGCTAATTTCATTTAGCTTTTTCATTTAGCACTTAGTTTTCAAAATAATTTTTAAAAGTAGATTTAGGTAGCTTTTTAGTTGTAGTATAAGCTTGCATAAGCTATTTCCCCACAAGGATAAAGATCCCTGTAGGGACTGTTTGGGTCTCAGGTTTTGTCAAATACTTATTTTAGTTTTTATAGCTTATTTTCTTAAACTTTTGCTTAATTTGTTCTTAAAATAGCTCATTAGGGTAGTGTCAAGTAGAAAGTTAGCTTATTTCTCAATAACTTAGCTTAAATTTCCTTTTAGAGTTCTTAAATTTTCAAAAAGTAAAAAAAAAGTAGTTAGGTAGTAACTGTCTAGTTATAAGCTGTTTAACAGCTTATTTAGGGCTTTTCATAAAAAGTTTCTTATATTAAAAGTGTTTATTTTTAGACTATATTATACAAACATTGCTTTTATAATTATTCAAAATAAAAAAAAAAAAAATGGGGAAGGTGGGAAATCTGTGGGTGAGGCAAGGCTCGAACCGCCGACCTCAACACCTTCAACCCTTTTATAACAACACAACACACACTCCACTAGCAACGCGCCCTGGAGACTTTTTCATTAAACCTTTGCAAAATTTATTATTTGAATACGTTTTCTTCATTTTAGCTTATATGTTGTTATAGCTTATTACACAACTTATTCGATAAGCTGTGTAATCAAGCTTATTTTTTCTAGGTTCTATTTAGTTCAAGCTATTTTCCATATTTTTTTAGAATTTTTATAACTAGTTTAGTATTTTTAAACATTTATTTTTATTAAAAACTTTAAAAATCATAAAAAATAGAAAATAATCAAAAAATTAAAAATCTTTTTTTAGAAAATTTTCATTTAATCGTAAAAGTTTCTAGGAAAATTTAGTTTTTGGCCTCGTTAGGGTTTAATTTCCATAATATCATTTTTTAAAGAACATTCGTTCCGTTTAACATTTTTCGTTTTCAAAAGCTCATTTCAAATTTCGTTTTTTGTTCTAGTTTTCATTAAAACTTCCTTTTTAGTCAATTAGAGGTAGTTTGTTTATAGAATTTTCCAATTTAAAAAAAAAATTTATTTTAGGTTTAATATTTTGGGAAATTTTAGGTTTTTAACAGCCGTTAGGTTTTTCCGTTTTTGCGTGATAGGTTGAGATGAAAGTATTGATTTCCCCGTTTATTTGTCTCTGCTTAATTGTTATCATTGTTGCTCATTTTTAAATTGTAAAAGTAGATTAATCAAATCAATCTTTAATTTCCAATTCAAACATTTGGTCCGATTACATCAAACGTGGTTTTAATTTCACAAATCGTTGGGGAATAACGACCCGGGAATCATACTTCCCGGTTAATATACGTATTATATTATATATATTTGTGAAGATTTTCCTTTTTACCTTTGTCCTCAAGGGTAATTTGGTAATTTTTCATCATATTATATATTTTTAATTATTACGTGTGTTGATTTACTACGAATCAAATTTTTGGCGCCGCTGCCGGGGAACTGGTGATAAAGAATTCTTTCGTTTGAAGTTTTGTTGATCGAGAATTGGAGAACCTTTTCGTTTTTGAAAGTACGCTTTTAAGAAAATCAAAAAAAAAAAATTAAAAATATAAAAAAGCCAAAAAAAAAGTAAAATATAAAAAGTAAAAATATTTTTCTTTTCTTTTAGTATAATTATCATATATAAAAAAAATTGTCCATAAAAAATAATAAAATAAACAAAGTTGGTAAAAGAACACCACAAACAAAACCTTCAATTGAGGTATATCCCATTAGTAAGTTCCAACTCGAATCAAAGTATTTAAAAAACTTACATCCTTTAGTGTCACTTGCGATATACGGCTCACCTCCTAAAAAGTAAAATTTTTATTAGAGAGCTACCGTGAAGCATTGTGGATTAATTAGGTTTATAAGTTATTCGATCGTCGTTTTGAACCATAATAAATTATGTGTTTAAAAAACCAAAAATAATCTTCATTATTTTCAATAAATAATAATTTCGGAGATGGTGAAGTTAATTGTGTACAAAAAAGAATATTATGAGCCCATTTAATTCTTTTCTTAAAACCCTCAAAATTGTATGATTCTTATGGCGTCACTCGATCATCGTAAGAACCCCCTAAATCTCGAATTAAAGAATGATCGACTTGTGAGCTTTGACACTGCATACTTTTGTTGTTTCAAAGGAGGTCTTGAAGACAAGATTCTTGTTCCTAAACCTCCTCAAAATTGTGCAACTTGTGGAGACCCGGTTGATGGTCTATATTGTCGACCTTGTGCTTTTGTGCGAAAGTGTTTGAATGAAGGTTGGTATATAATTCATGATGGAAACACTTCTGAGTCATCCAATGACAACACTAACATTGTTAGTACACCTCAAGAGCCATTCATCTTAAATCAAGACCCCTGTCAAAATTCTTCGCAAAGTCCTCCACAAAGTAACCACAATTGTTGTTACGAGTGTGGTGATTCGTTAGATGGAATCTTTTGTCAACAATGCACTTGAAAGTATTGTGGGAAAAGGTGCTCATAATGGTACAATTGTCCACCGCGAAATACCGAATAATCTCTAACCGGAATCCATGCTACAATCAAAACCCTAGTAATGAGACCTACAAAATTTTGCAAAGTTAGCAACAACAATATCTTTTGGTACGTGCCAACATGTGGTTGTAAGATGAATATGATGGAGTTTTGTTTTTTTATTGAACTTTTGGAAATGGAACACAACTCAAAAAATAACACCTACCGAACTCAAAACGAATCTCCAAATATAGGCAAACCACCAATCCACTACCCCAATACATGCCATATAACATTTGAGATAATTGGAAACGAAACCCATCATGGTTATGAATGTCCCACCTCAAGTCCCGGTTTGTCTACAATCAGGACCCGATTCCAATCAAAACTTTGATTATATTCCACAAACGTCATCGAGTTTTGCACAACAATGTTCTTTGTTGAGAGAGACAGCGGGGGTCCCTCATGCGACTTTTCCAGTGTCCAACCGACTAACCAAGATTTCTATAAATCTAATCATTTTTTCGGTTTTAGACCAATTTCAAACAAACCCCCCCCTCGCAGTGTATCCCGACAATTAATCCTCCACAAAGACAATTAAAGAAATTTTTTGCCAAGCTCAAGAAACTTAAAAGGAAGCTATAACAACCTTTTTAAGGAGTAAGATCATAACCTCCTAAAAAAAAGTGCATGGCTTTATTTGCTACAGAGGAAGGAGATTTCTGAAGATTAAGTCAAAGCTATGGAAGAAGACAGAATCAAAACCTGGAGATTATGCAAGAATTGCTTCTTAAACTATGATGATTTTCAAATTCTTAAATGAAGCCAACAAGAGAAGAAGATCGTTAGCTTAAAGTTTTATTCCCATATTGGAAATTTATTCTATGATTGACGCTGAAGAAGCAGAGGAATACTTTTTTGAAAGACGTTTCATCCTCTTAAGGAAGTATTAGAGTCTATACCTTTTGGAGTAATGCCAAAAGTTTTATCGATAGCTTGGAAGAGATTTGGCGAAATTAAGGATGATTTGACAGACAAGAAATATCAACAAGAGGATATTCATGAATCGATGAATAAACTCCTCGAAGATGTGTGAAATATTAGAGAAGAGCTATCTGAATATATTAATTGTCAAGTTGGAATTCGATCCTACATTCTACGACAATGGCGAAGATGAGTATACTATTATATATAGCAACCTAAAAAAAACACACCCGACTTAACCGGATCGAGGAGGGCCCGTAACTCCTCTAATAGGGTGGGACGAGCATCTTGACACATTCTTGATGTTGAGAACCTTGTTCCAATCCAAGTGAGCTCGAGGGAATTTCTGAAGATGACGGTGATTGTGCCCCGTTTTGAAGATTCTCCACTTTTGGATGCTTTGAACGATCATCCTAGATTTTATCCGATTCCAACGATGATGATACTTCAAGTGATGATAATGATTTTGAGGGCATCGAGTACGTTAGCTTAGAGGAGGTGAATAAGACGAAGAAGAGAAAGAGTTTGACTTAGAAGATATTTTTCAAATCCAAGACGTATTCTTTGAGAGAAATTAGTGAATATCATATCGTCTTTAATTACTGAATAATCATGAATTCTTTTAAAAACAACCCTACTCCTGATTCGTGTGCTTAAGTCTCTACTTAGGGTCCCCCGATCTCCGACACGGAATGTGATTCGTTCTTTGTGGAAGTCCGATACTCTTTCTCTTTTTCAGATAACTCTTTACCCTGAATTCGAGGACTTTTAGTGATCATACTTGAAGAGACGAGAAGTGGCTAGTACCACGACCATGCTAAATAACTCTTTTCCCGGAGTAAGATTCGTTTTCTTTTTGAGGTTGAGCCCGATCAGGGAGGGTTGATTAGCATTGTTATTTTTGATAATTCAAATGACCCTCTTTTGGAACTTCATGAGTTTGAATCGTTTCACTTTGATCTTTATGATGATCCATCATTTCTTCATACTCCTACCGGAAACCACCGGAGTTGAGATTAGTAAAATATTGAGTCCCGATGTGCCGCGATAAACAATTTTGAATAGCTTAAATGCATATGAATGTTTTGACCTAGGGGTTAAATGAGATTGATGGTTGAAGATGAACATTCCCACACATTTGTACCTTCGGATACTTTTCATCCCGTTACTTTTCTCAACTTACCCTGGGATTTCTCCTTTTCTTTTCTCCTTCGTGAGGGGAGACCCCATTTTTGACCCCGGCATCTCTATTTAGAGCCGATGGCATCTCATCGGGATGGAACTTTCATGTGCTTAAATGTTTATCCAAACATTCATGAAAACCCGATTGAGATTTTCTCATCCATTACTCTCTCTTCCAAGGACAAAATAAATTCGGGGATCGAGTCAAGCTATTGACTCGTTTACCAAAAAACAAAGCGCTTCGTGGACGGCACCCCATGCTTATCCATTATCTTAATTTCTTTTCTTTTTTCTAAGGTGTTTGTGAGAGGCTTGTACCTTTCGATCTTTGTGTTTGTTGTTTTGTTGTATTGTTTGCAGATTCACCCAGAATTTTCTAAAGACTCTCGATTTCGTTTTTGTCCCGGTCCAATCGAGCCATCCTAGCCTTTGCTTGCCATTAGTTGGGTAAATTTCCGATTTATCCCTACAAGAATATTATCGACTAACATCTATCTTATTAAGCACGGCTTAATAAAACGTCTAAAGATTTTTTTGATACTTTCTTCTTCTCAGGCTTGGATTTATGCATATCCGACCTTTTTTGAGTTCTAGTATGGGGTTTTTAAGTCTTAGGCTAGGAAACATTGAGGACAATTTTTGATTTTTGTAGTGAGGTAGTATATTATTTGATATGATATTTAACACTACATTTGGGCCGTTGTTCTCAGGTACCCCCCCCTCCCGCCCCCACCCGTTTTTACTTCCCACCAAAATCCTTAAAAATATGAAAAATTTAAAAAAATTTCAAAAATAAAAATAAGTGTTTTGACACCATTTTGACTTTCCCTGCAGGTAGAAATAAGAGTAAATTTTGATCCGATCTATACGTGTTGAGCTCAGCTTACCTTTAACTTTTAGGCTAAGCGTTCGCGAATCTTCGCGAATAACGAAAAATGATAGAGTTAAATATGAGTGAGATGCTAAACAAGGATTAGTTGGAAATCTTTAAGAGCTCATGTATGTAACTTGTTGCTTTTTCTCCCATAAGCACTTAACCGGATTAATGATACTGCTATATTTTAGATATTAAACTTAAATCGCAATTTTTTATGTAGATTATATGCAAAGAATTTTAGTCTTAGTTCAACCTTATACTTGAATTTTTCAAAAAGAAGTCTTATCTTAAAAAAAAATATATGATGATAAATGAAATAATGAAAAATTAAATAATAATAATAATAATAAAAGTTGTGGGCTGATAAAAGTTTACTACCTCTTGCCGGCTCACAACCGATGTGGTAGTCTTCTAAAGAAAGCCCATAGTAAGAATAAAAATCCGAGACCTGATAAAGGTTGCTAGCATCTAGCCGGCTCTACAACCCGTTGTGCAGCAGGTGCACGCCCTCTGAAAAGTGAGGATTACAATTGCATAAATATTTAATATTAAGTTTAAATTAATAAATAGATTTCTTTTTGTTAAATTCAAATATGCTTTTGAACTTTGACTATTCTATTTTATAAGCTATGTATATACGGGAAACCTGAGAGTTTTTGAAACCTAAGGTCCGTGAGTCCCGATACTAGTCTCTGTGGGGTGTCAAAAGCCTGGTCACTTAGCCGCAAGGTTAGGATGTTCCGAGACAAAATTCGCTACATGGGATAGAACTCAATCCTACAAAACTTATTATTCTTGGGTGGGAACGTGAAGCATATATGATGCGAAAAATGTTTGATCCATGGTAGAAATTCAAAAAGCACATTCACTTAAGAAAAAATAAATGTAGGGCTAGGTGAAAAGTTCACTAATTTGCAAATATAAGTCGTGTAAGCCTCTTACGATATTTAGCTGTGATTTCATTTTAAGCTTGGTTTGGATAAGTGAAAAGTCGGGAACGATGAATTTATCCTTTTTGGGGCATTCTCGGATCGAAATGCATCTTGTTCTATGATCCCTAACAGTTATGGAAATAACGAAAGTCGAAATATTCTAAGTTTTATTAAAAATGGGAAAAATACGGTGTTTATAAAACTTTGGTGATTTCTTAACGTCCTCCTCCCAAAAATCTTTGCTACTTATTCAAAAGAATTTTAGTTTGGGGAAGTTTGATGTAATTAGGTTGTATAGAGCATATAATATTCCGAAAGGACAACGGAAAATCGCTTAGTTTTGGAGAATTTTGTATATGTGTAAAACCACATATCCTTTATTCAAAAAAATCCAAACAGAAAAATTGTGCTTAAAATTCTTGTATAGTAAACTTGTTTTTGTCTTGTGAGTGTGTAGGTATGGATATTTCAAAAAACACAAGAAAACGTCAAAACCGGGTACAACAACGGACACGATGAAAGGAAAAGAAAAATACAAGAGCCGGGAGAATGCTATCAAAGGTCAACAAAAGTCAACCCTTGGTCAACCAAAGTCAACCATATAAAGACAAAAATCCTAAAAATTCCCAAATCAGTCCCTCAAAGGAAACCAAATTGCAAAAATAGTCCCTGAACCCTAACGGTGTTAACTCTTTAATTTATAAAGAGTTAACACCCGTTAACTCTTACATAAATCCACTACAAGCCACCCCTTTACCTTTTTATAACCAAGCTTGGGCCCAAAATAAACAGCTCCAGCCCAAAACCCTTTATAAGCCCAAAGTCAAACCCCGGGTAAAAGAAAAGTCAAACTCACACTCTTATAAAAGTAAAAACGCGGGAAAAACTATTGATTACTGTTCATCGTCGTCTCCAATATTTACCTGCGTCAAAACAAAGGGTAAATGCAAATTGGCTATGTGGCTAGTTAATTCAAGTGACAAGCAATGATATGGCAAAGTTATACATCATCCAAAGCTCCCATTGGTGGAAACCCACAAGGAGAATGACACGCGGATGCAAGGAAACACACCAAGATCAAGATTTTTGCACTAAAAGACTCACAAAAGAAGCACAAGGTCTGACACACGGAATGCCACAACTGGCATCCGTATGCGACACCGTCCATTTAAATCCCACGGTTAAAATCTATTGATCCAATCAGTCTAATAATTGAAGGGTCAATGATCAAAGGGAGCGTGTACCTGACTCAGGGGCCTAGAAGCTTCTCCCAGGCAGTATAAATACAAGCAAGGACTCACTCACAAGAGATATCTAGGAGTAGGATACAAATTAGCTTATTAAAATTAGCTTTTGTAATTTTTCATTTAAAATGTTTCAAGCGTAATGAATCTTAAATGAAATTTCGTTTCAAATTGTATTCAACTTTTTCATTAATAGAATTCGTATTTACTTTTCTCAAATTCACTTAAAACTTTGTTTAATAAGCTTTTAATGTTACATAAGCTCTTCACAAGCTCATCTTAAGCTCTTTGAGTCTCTAAGCTCAAATTAAGCTCATAATAAGCATTTAATCAACTTAAACTAAAAAATCAGTTAATTAACCTATGTCTTATTGGATTTTGAGTCTTATTTTTGGAAGACGAGCTAATCAACCAAGGAAGAGCTCATAAGACTTTTACCTAGCTTATCATTGATATGGTAAGAGCATGTAGACAATTCATTGAGCATATGATTTACCTTTGTTTAGCTAAGGCTTTGTGTATAGTTTTCTTATTTCCTTATCAGTCTTTAAATTTCCCTAGCTTAATAGATCTTAACTTTGCTTATTTCTTGCTTATTATGATTTATTTCTGTTTTTTATGTATGGCCAATATGAATGCAATTTGATTATATGATTTATTGTATAAGTATAACCTTAAATCATAGTTTGCTTCATTTTGTCTCTAATCTGTCAAAAAGAAAAAAAAAAATATAAGTATAGTTATTATAATCTTCAATATTCTGGCTTAATAGATAGTTGAAATAGGTTCTATTAGATTTGTTAAAGCGATTAGTTATCTAGTATTAGGATTTAAGCTCTTATTCATTTTCATATAGCTAATAGGTTTTGAGTCTAGTTAAAGGGGTGTTTGGGGTTAGTGCTGTTTTTGGCTCTTTGGTCTTTTTGTGTTTATTTTAAATCTCAAAATTAGGTTAGATCAAGGTGTTTGGGGTTAGTGCTGTTTTTGGCTCTTTGGTCTTTTTGCTTAATTTGTTCTTAAAATAGCTCATTAGGGTAGTGTCAAGTAGAAAGTTAGCTTATTTCTTAATAACTCAGCTTAAATTTCCTTTTAGAGTTCTTAAATTTTCAAAAATTAAAAAAAAGTAGTTAGGTAGTAACTGTCTAGTTATAAGCTGTTTAACAGCTTATTTAGGGCTTTTCATAAAAAGTTTCTTTCATTAAAAGTGCTTATTTTTAGCTTATTTACAACTTTGCTTTTATAAGTTTTCAAAAAAAATAAAAAAAGGGGAAGTGGAAATCGGGGGTGAGCAAGGCTCGAACCCCCGACCTCAACACCCTCAACCCTTTTATAACAACACAACACACACTCCACTACCAATGCGCCCTAGGGACTTTTTCATTAAACCTTTGCAAAATTTATTATTTGAATACGTTTTCTTTATTTTAGCTTATCAGCTGTTATAGCTTATTACACAGCTTATTTGTTGGTGTTATGCTGATGTGGCGCTGACGTGGCAGCAAAAACTTGGTGTTGCCAAGTTATGATACCTAAGGCTCTAACTTAGTTTAACAATTTAACTTAGTTTGTATCATATTATATATATATATATATATAGTAGAGATCCAGTAAGAAGTAAATTAAAATAAGAAGTGGTGAGAAGTGACTAAAACCACACATTTGAGATGCAACGACTTGCAATAGATGCATTTATATTCATCTAGATGCAACATTTTGAGTTTCAAACGTTAATTTGATGCGTAGATGGTGCAAATTGATTTTTATGATTTTGGCACATGCAGATGAACAAAAAACAAGAGAAAAAATGAAATGCATTTAATATACGTATATGCATCTAATTAAAAGCTAGAAAACACGTTATGATGCGTTATAATGCATCTAAGATTATAGAGATGCATCTAATTTAAGTCGGTGCATCTCGGAGATGCGGTTATAGTTACTTCTTATCCTTTTTATTTTAAGAAAACTTCTTATTTGATCATAACTCTCTCTCTCTCTATATATATATATATATATATATATTCGAAATTTATACATATATATATGTTATTTATATATTTTTTTTTATATATGTATATATATGTATATATATATATATATATATATATATATATATATATATATATATATATATATATATATATATATATATATATATATATATATACACACACACACATATATATATATATATATATATATATATATATACACACATATATATATATATACATATATATATATATATATACACACCACACATATATTATATAAATTATAAATATATATATTATATTTTATATATATTTTATATATATTATATATATATTGTTGGGATCCGTGTGAGAAGTTAAATTAAATAAGGAAGTGTGAGAAGTGACTTAAACACTATTTGAGATGCAAAGACTTGCGTTAGATGACATTTTATTCATTTTGATGCACCTTTTTGAGTTTCGAATGTTAATTTGTATGGCGTAGATGGTGCCAAATTTCTTTTTTATTGATTCTGGCCATGCAGAGAACATAGAAACAAGAGATAAAATGAAATGATCTAATATACTTCATGCATCTAATTAAAGCTAGAAAAACACATTCATGATGTGTTATATTGCATCTAATTTTTTTAAAAAAGATTTTAGAGATCCATCTAATTTAAATCGGTGCATCTCGAATATGCAGTCATGGTTACTTCTTATCCTTCTTATTTTAAGAAAACTTCTTATTTGATCCTAACTCTATATATATACATATATATATACATACATTAATATATACATATATATATATATATATACATATATATACATATATACATACATATATATATGTATGTATGTATATACGTATGTATGTATGTATGTATGTATATACGTATGTATGTATATATATACGTATGTATGTATATATATACGTATGTATGTATATATACGTATATATATATATATATACGTATATATATATATATATACGTATATATATATATATGGATGGGTTCTAGAGAAAACCATATTTTGGTAGAAAACCTAGAAAACCAAACAGATGCACTGAAAAAACCAAACAGATGCCTAAATTTTTTCAGGCTATATAAATGATTTTTCAGTGCATCTGTTTATTATTTTTAGTGCATCTGTTTGAGTTTTCTAGGTTTTCCACCGAGATTAGGTTTTCTCTCGATCCCATTCCTATATATATATATATATATATATATATATATATATATATATATATATATATATATATGTTGGGATTTACAGATTTGAAGATTACAAAACCTATTAGACGAAATGAAGAAAGAAGAAACAATGAAGGACCAAATATGTTAATTGTTTAGTTAGGTTAGATAGTAAGTAGGGGTTGGTTTGAATACCCCTATGCCACCTCTATTATATTATGAGGGTTTTTGTTAGGTTAGCACCATCGAGTACCAGTAACACTGTTGATCAAGGTGGTTGCTTTGTGTGTGTGTTCCAGTCGTAAAGCTTATAGGGCTAGGTATTGTTAATAGTTAGCTTGTTTCTTTGATTATGATTAAATGAAGAAATCCTTATTAGAACTTTGATCTTGTCTTAATTATTATTCCCGCTGTGTTTAGTGATCATTGTTATAATACCCTAGTTGAGTCCAGATCTTAGATTCTATAATTGAGTATCGAGCCTCAGGGCTCTCGATCCTAGGATTTAATAAGGTTTTCGTTATAATTTATATTTCTGTAATTTATTAATAAGGCTGCAGGGTAGGGTTTCTCCCCGAACATAATTATTTGATTTTTAAGCTAGGCAGCAGCAAGGGCACAAGTAAAGGCAGCCAGATCAAAAAGGAGTAGTATATTGGACTGCATGATTTTTTGGAGTAGCAGCTAGGTATGAAGGGAATTTTAATTTTCTGTTTGACTACGTCTGATGTATATGGGATAAGATTCGGTGGTTGTGAAATCCCTGATCTTTGGGGATTAGGTTTTGTTTCTCTATTTATTTCATATATGTTTGTTAGATGTGGATATTAGAGCTGCTAAGTTTATGGGTTGTTGTTGATGGAAGTGGTTGAATAAAAGGATAATAACTGGTTACTGATGGGTTTAGTACTGTGTCATTTTCGAGTTAATTCTGTATTCGGTTAATACTAGTTGGTCATGTGTGGTTAGTTCTGGTCACACTCGGAAATTCCTACTGGTCACTTGGTTCTTGCTGGTTTCATCATGTTCCTGCTGGTTGTTGGTCTCGGGTTTCTGTCTGGGTAGCTATAAGTTGCTGGTTAGTTCTTGGTTCTTGGGGCCTTGGTGGTTCCTGAGGGTAGGCTTTGTGGTTCCTACTGGTATGCTTATGTTTCTTCTGCTTGCCTTGTCCGATACTGTTAGTTTATGCTGCTAGTATTGTTCGATATTGGTCCTTAGACGCCCTTGGGTCTTGAACAATGATGTCGTGTATAGTTCGTTTTGGAGATTCAGTCCTTGATATAATTCTTGATCTGGAAATGTTTACGCGTCTTTACAAATTATTTTGGGGGGCATATGTTACCTTTCTGATTCATGATATGATCATCACATAATTGAATAATCAGATGCATTGAGTGGTTTCTGGTTGATCTGTCTGGAGCTCACCGAGACTATCGGCCATGGCCATGTAATCTCCATGCATAATATTGATTACAAGAATTATACCAAAGACATTTCTGTATAAGGATATTGTAATAGCATGTTTGTTTCACAGATACAGGTAGAGATGATCTATGCTACTGAGTTCATGATCAAGCAGATGGTTAGTATATTTTTATAGGGAAGCTTAGTTCAAAAATTCGTATCTTCTACATGCATCATTGAGGGGTAGGTTAACGAGTTGCACTATGACCCTATTCGGATTATTACAAAAAATGGTAAGAAGATATATGGTGTCGCTAGCTTATTATTGTGATGACATGTTTTACGCATTGTTTTTCTTTCATGCGGTGTTTTGTAATATCAAATAAGGGAAGATTGTTGGGCGATTTACAGATTTGAAGATTACAAAACCTATTTACGAAATAAAGAAAGAAGATAAACATTGAAGGACCATATATTGTAATTGTGTAGTTAGCTTTAGTAGGTATGCTTGGGTTTGGTTCTTTTTTTTGTTGTAAACCAATAGCCACCTCAATTATATAATGGGGTTTTTGTTAGGTTTGCAACTCACCAGTTCCGAGTAAACAATGTAGATCAAAGGTGTGTGTGTGTGTTACCTAGGCGTCAGCCTTTTAAGGCGCCCTAGGTTATTAGTTCAATAGTTAGCTAGTTTCTTTGTTTGATTAATGAAAGTAACTATTATTATGTAACTTTGTATCTTGTTCTTAATTTTTTCTGCTTGTGTTTCTTGATCATTGTTATTTTACCCGAGTGAGTCCTGATCTTAGATTCTATAATTGGTATCGAGCCTCGTGCTCGGAATCTTGGATGTTATCATGGTTTTCCTGTTTATAATTTATTTTTCTGGTTTATTTTATTTAAAAAAGGCAGCAGGGTTTCTCCCCGACCTCTATTCATTCGATATGGCGAGCTGCTGCAAGGCACAAGTTTCTGGAGACTGTTCAAAAGGAGTTTATTGGACTGCATGTTTTTTGGAAGAGCGGGTTTGAATGGATTTAATTTTCTGTTTGACTTCGTTCTGTTGTATATGGGATTCGAGTCGGTGGTTGTGTAAATCCGTGTATCCTTTGGGGTATTAGGTTTGTTTCTGCTATTTATTCAGTTATGTTTGTTTGGTGGGATATTGAGCTGCTAAGTTTTTGGGTTGTGTTGATGGAAGTGGTTGATAAAAGGTTAATTCTGGTAACTGTTGGGTTTGTTCTGCGTCATTTTCGTGTTAATTCTGTCTTAGGTTTTTACTGGATTTGGTCGGTGTGTGGATTTAGTTCTGTAATATCGTAATTCCTTCTGGGCACGTGGTTCTTGCTGGTTTCTTTTTGTTACTGCGGTTTGTTGGTCTCGGTTTTTGCTGGTCGATTTTTGTTATCTGAGGGTTGGGCTGGGTTTCATGCGGGTTGGTAATGGCTGGTTGGCTTTGGGGTTCCTACTGGTCTGCTTATGGTTTATGGAAGATGGCATTGGACGTTTCTGTTTGGTTTTGGCTGCTTGTTGGGTTCGTGTGGGGTCTCTGCGCCGGGGGGCTTGTTCAATTGATGTCGGGGTTAGGTGTTTGGGTCGATTCTATGGCCTTGTGATTTTCTTTGTTGGTACTGTTAACGCGCTCTGTATCTTTGTGGGGGGGGGGATGTGGTTTACATACAGTTCATGATTATGTATCACAAAATTCGATTATCATAAGCTATTGAGTGGTTCTGGTTGATCCGTCTGAGCTCACCGAGACTATCGGCTATGCATGTAATTCGCCTATGCATGCATTTTATTGTTCTACAAGAATTATAACAAGGACTTTCTTCTTTTAGATATTGTAATATAGGCATGTTCTTTTTACAGAGAAGTGATGGATTATGCTATGAGTTCATGATTTTCAAGCAGATGGTTAGTTATTTTTTAAGGGGAAGCTTAGTGTTCAAAAAATACTTTAAACCTCTCTACATGCAATCTCTTGAGGGGAAGCGTCCTATGTGTTGGTACAAGACGCCTATTCGGATGATTACAAAAAATAGGAAGAAGATTTATGGTGTGCTGCTTATTTTTGTGATGTAAATGTTTTAGAAATTGTTTTCGTCTATGCAGGTTGTTTTTGTATTATCAAATAAGGGTAGATTGTTGGGTTTTACAGTTTGAAGATTACAAAACCTATTAGACGAATGAAGAAAGAAGAAAACAATGAGAGGGACCAAATATGTAATTGTTTAGTTAGCTTAAGATAGTAAGATAGGTTTGCTGTAATCCCTAGCCACCTCTATTATATAAAGGGGTTTTAGTTAGGTTTGCAATATCACCTAGTACCAGTAACAATGTAAGATCAATGGTGTGTAGTGTGTTTCTAGGCGTCAAGCCTTATAAGGCGCTAGGTAGGTTAGTAGTATTAGTTTGCTAGTTTCTTTGTTATTGTTTAATGAAGAGAATACTTATTAGTATAACTTTGATCTTGTTCTTAATCTATTATTCCGCTGTGTTCTGATCTTGTTATATTACCTTTGTTGTGTACAGATCTTGGGATCTTACAATATACTATATCTAGATATATATTATATTTTTATATATTATATATACTATACATTACAAATACGTTATACTTTAAATAAATATAATAATAATATTTTTTTTATTATTTTCGTCTTATTATCGGGATAATGGGGTATTCTTAAAGTATCGTGATGAAGTATGCTCCATACACACATTGCTTTTTTACATCGACCTCACACCTTCCATAAGTTTCATCCTTCATTTCCTCTATGATAATCGTATCAATGATTATAAATATTAAAATTATTTAGAGAAGTTTTGAGAAATTACATCATTCATCGTGCATTAAATTTTTAATGTATAATAACTATTTATATTTAAAATCTTGAAAATTTTACCCCTTTTAAGCAACGTTTCTAAGTTAAATTTTTTTGAAAATTCGGGCATGACCATTCATCTTATGACTTTTTCCATGGTATTAATCCTTCTCCATAAAACACTTTTTTCACAAACCCCACGTTTTCCGGACAAACACTAATATCAATACTTACAACGTTTTATCAAACCGTAGCAAAATACCTTTACATTCGACAAGTCCACCAAATCTCTCTTACTCAACACAATCTTTAGTCTATTTATTGATTCAACTAATTCATTTACTTGTTATGGGGCCTGATGGCCATTCGGATCTTTGGTACTTAGCCAGATGCGAATACTTAGTCCTTACCTCTTTATTAAGTCCAAAAATAAATCCAAAACACTTGACCTTATGCCCATTAAGTCGATTCTAATATAAGGCAAATATCAAATATATTCCGTGGCTCATTATGCCGAAACTATTATGCTATAAGCTCATATATTCGTTCTATTATAAATGCCATAACCAAACAACAAGCCATAAGCTTTTAGTATAAGCTGAAAACCAATAAGCTATAAGCTTATAAAAATAAGCCGAAAACCAATAAGCTATAAGCTTATAATAATATGCCGAAAACCAATAAGCTATAAGCTTATAAAAAATACCGAAAACCAAATAAGCCATAAGCTTTTAATATAAGCCAAAAACATAAGCTCAAAAATAAGCCCGAACATAAGCTCAAAATAAGCCGAAAACATAACCAAATCCAATAACCATGTCCAATAACCAAATCCAATATCCAAATCCAATATCCAATAACCAAAACCAATATCCAAATCCAATAACCAATAACCAAACCAAGTAGGCCGAGCCCACCTTGCCGTCGGACCAAACAACCAAACGGACCTTATTGGGCCAAGCCCACATCGAAAACAAATAAACCCCAAAAGCTATAACCTAGCTTATTGAATAAGCAAAACTTCAAAATAAGCCCTTTTAAGCACTTTTATAAAATATAAAATTACCACACCAACCATTTTATTCAAACTTAAAATTTCTTTCTTTTCTTTCTTTATAAGCCGACGCATAAACACCCCCTTTATTTACATTTTTGTTTCTAAGATTCGATTCTTACGATGATCAACTTGTATAACTAGTGTTTTAACACAGTAATAGCCATAAAAGTACAACTTTTAACAAATTTTAGAAAACTTACAAGTTTGGATGACCTTGGTTCGGTTTTGACGTAAAAAGAACAAACTCGAACACCTTTTATATAACCCGTGTCTACTAACTATCAACCCAATATCTATTCTTAACCCGTGTTCTTGAGAAAATCTTCAAAATCTTTGTTTTCTTCTTCCTTGTGGTTCGTCCGGTTATAGAGAGAGAGGGAGAGATTTTTAGATGCATGAATGAAATGGTTGAGGTAATGGTGGTTATAAGAGTACTATGTAAGACATGCTAGCTTAAAAATAGCCATGTTGTCTCCTCTTTGCTTCCCTTGACCGAATGAATCTTAAGGAGGGTCTCGGGTTTTCCTTTTTGTGTTGGGATCACTTAAAAACTCGATTTTCATCTATTTAAAACGTCAACCAAACTTAGTTATTATTTTCATTGCGTTTGGTATACGTTTAATTACACATACCTTTCACCATTAAAATCAGACTTAAATAACCCAAAACGTACCAAAAATACATTGTATTTGTATGTTTTCATTTATATTGTGCAAGGATCGGATATCCGACAAAAGGACGAAAAACAAAGCCAAAAACGACAAAACCAAGCACGAAGTGAAAAAGCGTGGAAAAGCCAAAGTCAAGTCAAAGTCAACCCCGACAAAGTCAAAGCCAAGAAGTCATCAAGTCAAAGAAAATACAACTTTAGGGACCAAATTTGCCAAATCCTAAAGTTGTATAACAAGGATAAATACTACAAGGACTGAAGTTGTAATTATGCCATATATAACTTTAGGGGGCCATTTCTGCCAAACCCCTAAAGTTATATAACAAAAGGACCATTTTTGCAAAACACCTATATAACCTGAGGGACCAATGTTGCCAATCCTCAAACCTGTTATACCACAAGGGACCATGGTTGCAATACATATATACAAGATGAGGGGCTACTTTTGCCAACTATCCAAACCCTCACCCCTGACAACTCAAACATACCGGGTATAACTCCCTTTCCTTCACTTACGAACTCAAAACTTCATCCAAACTCCCATATCGATTAAAAAAACCGAAACTAACAGTTTTAAAATTTAGAAAAACGCAAAAATAGTCAACAAAAGTCAACTTTTCAGCTTTCATCAGGAAAACTAACAAGATCGAAAGACTTTAAAATACAAAATTATAATATTTTATAATACTTAACATTGGGCAAATTACCGGTTATCACAGTCTCACCCCCTTAAAGGATTACGCCCCCTGGAAAAACAACATCAAAATATCAAACTACAAACAACTTGACAAGAAATTCCATTCCTCTAAGAATCATATCACATCACAAGGATTTAGTCTTTTGAAGCAAGGTTTCTTACGATTCCTCTAAAGACTAAGTCTTTTGTTTTTTTTTAAATATAATTTTTTTTTTTTCTTTCCATAGTACAAATCCTACACTTTCTCATGGTCAATCCATATTCGTTCACAAAATTACGATAGCCTCTCATACTATCTCTTAGTTTCATAATTCCTCAAACTTAGGTCACACTGTCTTAGTCGGGTGTCAGGATGCAATCCAGTCCTCGACGTGACGACTAATCTAACAGATTTGACATTGCCAAACTTTTTGGTTATTCAACCAACGAGACGCGGTATGAGAATGTTTATAGAACAACCACACGACGAGGTATGATGTTGTCGTAAGGTGGTAGCAGAAATAGAGGAGAAAGAGATTATTAGCCACTTTGTGGTTGAAGAGCTGGTTGAGTGAGAAGAAAGGTTGTTAGTCCGAAAGAAAAAAGAGTGTTTTCGTCGAACAGAAAGAATGTTTTCATCGAAGAGAAAAAAGATTCGTTGAAGAGAGAATGAGAGCGTTTTAACTTATGTTGTTAAAAGGCTTGAACAAGAATTTTCGGATATGACCTTTAACGTCTGCGATCGCAAGTTAAAGATACTTGAATATTTCAGATGAAATATTTAAGTTGTCAAACCTACTTGGAAGAGTGTTAGATTTGTATCTAACCTTTACTTGACAAAAAAGTGGATCATTCGGAAGAAAGCAAGATGACGATTAAGGGAATGCGTGAGTGAAGACTCTAGGTGAATTAAAACCGTTTTATGACTCTTTTGACTTTTTAGATATGTGACACGGACACGAAGAAATACAAGTGTGAGAAAATATATACCTAGATGCATAAGATACGTAGATATGAGCATGCAAGTTTATCTACGCATGCATCAACACAATAAACAACACGATAAAGTGTAACGAACTAAATGAAACATTTAAACATTAATTACATACATTAAACTATCATAGTGTAGGTGTACAATTAACATGTAAGTCATGTAAAATGACGCATACAAAACGTGATAATTTTAAATGCAATCATCATGTAAAACATGTTAGCATTTAGCACTTAGGAGCATGTGTTATTTAGATAAACTAAGATATTTTATCTAAATTGCTAGAAAAATGCAAACGCTTTTACAACAAACATGCATTCAATGGTCAAGCAAATAAACGTTGAGCATTAAGATAAACATGAAAGCATATAATTGCATTACGTGGGGAGCAAGTTATCATCATGAAACTTCAAAGCACATATGTGAGGTGCATTATGTCCTAATTGACCAAAGGATAAACCTAATATCTATTTGCTTAGTGTGCACTCCTAATGAAAATACAAAGGTCTATCGATGTATAATACTATCAATTGGCAATATTTAAAAAAGAGTCATTTAATCAAATTAGAGAATTAATATGAGACTATCACTAGTGGTGCTCAATTCAGCAAAAACACGACCATTTATTACTAACGGTTATACCATGAACACAAACTTCGACCCTTGAAGCAATTCAAACCATAAGGTCAAAATTGAATTTCTAGTGCAATAGATTCTCCAGTAGTCATTCTTATGTTAGACAAAATGGAATTCCTATATTTGCCTAATGAAGTGTAGCAAAGATACGATTTATATTATCTTATCACTCAGCGCCTAATATGACTCAACTAACATGCTTTAAATCCGGTTCACATAACCCTAATCAAGATGTGTGGAATCCTAAGGTTGAATGAAAGAGCAAGCAAGTTGTTGTAGGTGTAAAAGAGAATGAGTCACCTAGGACCTAGGAGTATGCTTAAGAGTGACAAAGTGTAATACTCTATAATAAGAGTGTTCAAAGAATGCACCTTTGCATGTCTTTTATGAAAGAAATCCAATTAAGGTTATATACCTCAATAGATCTTGTGAATATTTCTTTATAGAAATCATGATGATTAACTAAAGTTTAGTTACATGTATGTTGTACTTTTAAAAAACAAAGAATGACAAAGAAAGATGTTTAAATTCAATGACAAGGGGCAGATTTACCTAAACCGAAGATGAATCTAAGATGAAGGATCCATCGATCCGTGGAGGTGCCAAATTTGGGCAAGGATTATTTTCCCACTATTTGGGAGATAGTGTTGAAATTAGATTATTAGGAAAAGCTTATATAAGTTATAAGGGTTCTTCATTTGAGTTTTCGGAAATGACATCCAAGACTTGTTTACTCCCTCATCGAAGTTAGAATACGTGCAGTAGTTTTCGTGATAGGAAATTCATAAGTTTGTCAATCCTACTTAGATGTGTTAATTTATCATGTATAATTTGACATAGCAAATAACACAAATATTTGAACACTTTAGACTCAATAAAACATCTTTATTGCAAGTGTGAGTTGCAATTTGATGACTAATCTTGTTGTCTTGCAATCGACTTCGTTCGACTCGGAAAAATATCTATGGTCATTTGATTGATATTTCCGTGATCTAGATAAATCTAGTCTCGATTTTTCATGTTCATAATCAAAATTTGTAATTAGATTGAATGATGAGATTTGATTTTTGTTTGAATAATAAATCATCTTCAAATCGAAATCCTCTTACGATCACTAATTGGAAAGAAAGCATGATAATGAATTGGAATATTTCCAATTCTTCCTATCCTATCCCGAAGATGGTTAAATGTTCTCTAATTGTGAAAAGAAATATTATGCTTATTTGGTAAAGTAATAGAAAGTTTTAATGAGAGGATAATTTGAGTTTTAAGTTGTGTTTTTGAATTGTTTGAGCATAGTTAACAGATTGTTGTCGTCATTGTTTATGTTTGGCTTTTCCGGAGATGACGATTTTACCAATTGCATTGCAAGGTAAATTACTTGAATATTTTAGACAAAACATTCAAGTCAGCCGATCTCTAACTTTCAGTGTTGTATTTTATGCATATATTTTCCAAATATTTGGAACACAACTATTGGACACGTAGACTCAATAGACATCATGTAACACAAGTGTGAGTTATGATCCGATGCATATTCTTATTGTCTTGGAAAGGTTGTCGTTATTTCCATATCAAATCAGTGTTATTGAGTATAGTAGGTTTAAGATAATATCTCTTGTGATATTTTATGATATAATCTTAAAAGCTAGACAAATAAGAATCGATTTCTTATCTCATACTGAAAACTTGTCAATAAGAATCGAATAATCCCATCAGTCATAGTTTAAGAATAATGATTGATATTATCGAAAATCTTTCTTTGACCCTCACGAACACTCTTTTCTTAAAAGAAGACAAATTAAAGATTTGCATATGTGTTCTACTAAATCCAAACAAGTTGTAAATGTGAAGTTGATGAATAAATGACATTTAATTTCTTACTTCAAGATTGTGAAATTTTTGCGTGATGCGAAAAACTATTTTGTTGTTATGCATAGTATGCATAGTTTGTTTTTTTTGACATTTTATTAGTAATATGAATAATTTTCTAGACCATTTTAAATACAAAACACACATCTTTGTAAAACACTATATGTTATAAAAAGAATATTAATTATTGTGTGTGTGTTAAAAAACAATGCAAGCACGAAGCAAAGGTTAAAAAAATATTATTTTCTTTTACCTTAAATTACCAATTATTAATACAATCTTTTATTTTATTTAACCAACCCAAGATCAAACAACGCAAGATGATGAAAATATTTAGGCATTTTGTTGGAAAAGAGATAATGTGTTGGAAATATTTTAATGATGGGTTTTAACATATTAGAACATTATTTTTTTCAACAACTTGACAACAATGCCTATTCATACCTAAAGTTGGGGGGTTTTTTAACTACATCAAAAATGAGCACAAGAGTGTTTATGTAACCTTTAAATATAGTGATCTATCCTAAATGCAAAGCACAAACAATTTAGCGACTTAATCAGAAACTCTAAGCGAAATTCCTATTAGTGCAAATCCGAAAAACTAGTAACATACAAATAGCATACGTGACACATGTGTTTAGATATATAATTAGCTCAATTACAAATAGTAATGATTACTAGTTAATATCTATTAACCAAGTTGATACAAAATTAAATACACATAATCACTTAGCATACACATAAGGATGTTCGTCGTTGTTTTTGTGATTAGATATACCGAAGATACTTAGTACATGATAGTATTTGAAAATATACTAGTTTATTTTTCCCCATTTCAAAAGTTTAACAAGATAGAATGATTGAAAAGATAAATACACCTTTTTCAAAGATACATTGACTAGGAATGCTGACTTGAAGGAAAAATAAGCAACAAGTTTTACCGTCAAAACGAAACAACAATTTAGAGCCACTATGTAGTAATTTGCATTTCTGACTAACTTAAGTTTGTTAAAATGACTTAGAAGTATTTTTAAATGAAACTAGACTCAATTATAAAAAAATGGCGGGTGACACGACTTCTACGGACTTACGGTTGATTTTATATGATTTTTCGAAGTTTGCCAAAATCTGCTAAAAGACACCTTTCCCCCATCAAGGTGAGCGGCCCCCAATATATCAGGGGGACACCCGAACAAATGAGGGGACCGCCACCAGAGACCCAAAAACATACACATTTTTAATCAAACGTCATTGGTGACATGACAGTTGAACATAGTACTTTAAAAAGTTGTTCCACCGCAATAAAATTCGTGTTTTAGAATCAATTCCTACTCAACGACTTGGACAAATATAAGTGTGAGACACTTTCCAAGTCTTTTGAGAAAATTTTCTTTCAAGCTAGTATACGAAGTATATTTAATAACAAAACTATACGAGATCACAAAACAACAAAACACTTTTCATATTTAATCCCCCTTCATTGGTAATTTGATACATGGATCGTACTCTATTTTAAAAACCCCCATTTGTTTGAAAACTAGAGAGCGACGAGGTATTGATACCAATTGTGGGAACCGTAGGGGGGGTGAATACGTTTCCTCTTAAAAACTTCAAATCTTTTGTATAAATTATTTTATCACTCTCTGCCGGCGGTCCCATAAATATGGGGGCCGCCCAGTACATAATGGGGAGGGGGCCCCGCCCTATTTTAAAGGACCCGCCTCAAGAAGAGGTTTTCCCCGGCACCAGATTATTTGTAATCAAAACAACCAATCAATTTGACATCAATCTGAGAAGTGTCCGATAATGGATTTCCAATAACTATCTAAGCAGCATATTCTACCAATATATCCACACTCACAATGTTTACTACAAATAGCACAACACAACCATACACTAACACAACATCACAACAGTTCACACATCATAAGCACACATGCAAGATAAAAAGTAAAGCGATAAATTGTCAATACATAAGTAGAAGAGAAAGGTAAAAGAGAATGCAAACCGAGCACGATGATTCATATGGTTTTCGGTCACGGAAGCTCTCCTCTACGCCCAACAACACTCCTCGAGTATCCAACTCGAAATTACTTCACAATCAACAAGCACCCTTAATCGCAGAGAAAACTTATACCAAATGCATTGCATTATTTTCCGACACGGTAAGCTAGATGTCAAATCTTCTTCGGGAACAACAAGCCCATTATGTTCTATGGTCCAACATAACAAACCTTGTATTTTATGGCCTAAACACATAAACTGCGTCACTTACATTATTTTCCGACACTAAGCTAAATGTCGAGTCCTAATCTTAGCTAGAACCAACCTACCACCCATACTTGTATTTTTGAGAACCGAAATAAACTAACCGACATACACCCATCAACACTTCCCGGATTTTATACACCAACCGGATCTACACAACTACACAATAATGAAAGATATAGGACTTCGATCTATAATTAACAAGTGTTACAAATGATCAACTAGAGCTACATAACTTCCGGATCTTGAGAATGACCGAATTTCTTCTCCTGGCACTGAGAAGGAAGGAAATGATGGAAGATTGGATCACATTTAAACTAAGATTAAACAAGTTTACAGATCGAAGATATTAGAAATTATAGTGAGATCTTGAGAAGAAGGTAACTGGAAAAAAATCATGCAAAAGAGATGTGAAAATGGTTGGAGGTGACCCACTATTTATAGGAGCTGAAAACTGCCAGTCTGTCAACGGCGGTCCCAGATATATAATGGGTGCTCGCGGAACAATTAAGGAACCTCGCGCGCCTAATTAAGGACCGCCCCGACAACGCTTCCCCATTTGTCTTATTTGTGTGACAAACTTGTCTGGTAGAAGTTAAACATGTTTTGGGGGGAAAAGAACCAGATTTTGAAATTCAAATTAATTACCAAATAAACATTTCTTTATAATTCAAAAATAATTTGTCTAAATAATTTTTGAGAAATATTTTTGGTATATTTATAAAAATATAAAGTTTAAAACAAAAACTTATTTCTTTGATCATCCTACAAGTTTAATGTTGTTTGTACATACCTTACGTGATTTACGTCGGGTGCAAATAAATGTCGGTGTTGATGTAGACTTGAGACGTCGAGAGATGTAGATGCATGTATGCATTGATGATTTGTGATTACGAGTAACTTGCGCACTTTACTTTATGTATTACAAGTCACATATTTGTCATCACCAAAACATAAAGAGATCGTATAGATTAAATATCGTAATATTTGCACTAACATATCCCTTCAAAGAAAACATTCTTTCTCTTTGACAAAAACACTCTTTATCTTTCAATCACACCTCTTCCTTCTCACTCAACCACGCCTCTACAACCATAGAGATGGCTAATCTCTTTCCTCTACTATTTCCGCTATCACCTTTAAGATAACCTTAATACCTTGTCAAAGATTGTTTATGAACATTAACAATACTTTAAGAATACCACCATCCATCTGAAGTGTCAAGCTCGTACGGCTTCATCTTTATTTGTTTTCTTCTTATTATTGATGATTATTATTATTATATATTCTTATTTTCGCGATGAAAAACACCAAAGATACTCACCATATACTTCGGGACAATGTTAAATGGAAACATCTCCATTCGAATAGGTTGCGTCTGAAGATAACATCGTCACATTCTTTCTTTACCCCTCAACCGCGAATCGTTAAATTGTCTTTGTCTAGGTCTAAAAAGCAATGATGGAACACATTCCGTAAATCTTTCCTCTTCTTTTCTACAATTCTCGAAATCTAGTCTATTCTCAAATCAATGCTCGCGGCAACTTAACTACTTCTCCGAGTACTTGAAGTATTTTTTAATTAGCGAAATGCAAATTAAAAAATTACTTTACTTACTCCTTTACAAAATTCGTCAAGCCAACCTCCTGTTGGCGGTCCGACGGAAGCCCCCAGATCTAATTCTGCGCCCCTAGAATATCTGGGGACCGCCGGCAGCAGGCATGCGATATCTGTTATTTCTTTTCAATCAGTATACAAACACAATACCCTCTCTCTTTTCTTTCTTCTGCTGCTAAATTAACGTCTTTCCTACACCCAAACCTATGCCAATAACTCTCTAGTAGATCAATGGGTCATCCTCACATCCTAACACTCACAAGCATCATGCTTATGATGTTATAGTCAAGTGAATTTCAAAAAACAAGGCGTCTCATTCTCCAAATACAATCCTTACAATCGCCATAACTCCACAAATCTCCCCTCACATCTTGGTCCTTACTTTTCTCATAAACCACTTTCCCCCACTCACCTCGAATAGTCTTTTTCACTTCTAAAACAGGTTTCTCTCTTTACTCAATTAATCTCTCGACATTCGGATATCGTTCTCACTTCAATAGTCCTTTATACTTTCACGTGTTCTTCACTCTTCTAGAAACGTTTCTTTTTTCCACAATCTAATAGTCCTTCTCCTCTAACGTTTCCTCTCACGTCTAAATGTTTCTTCTCTTTTAATAGTCTTGTTACTATTAAAATTCCTCTTATATATCTCCTAACTTAATTATTTCATTTGAAATATTTAAGTAATTTGCGAAATGCAAATGTCACTCCTTCGCTAAACTTGCCACTTTCTAGAAAGTGAAGAACATAAAGAAGATATTCAATCTTCAAGTGTTATTGAGTCACCACATTGTTGAGTCTCTCATTATTCTTCCACCATGAAAGAACTACCTGCATTTACATCCACCTTTGTTCCTCAACATTGACAACCAACAAAACTCCAAACAATCCTTTTGAAATGCTCCAATCATCCCACTTATTGGTCTTGATAGGATCAATATGCACCTCAATTGGTTAGTGTCAAATGATAAATAGTCAATCTTTTCTATATCAACCTCTTCGTCAACAGTTTCCCTCTTTTAGTATCCACTCATCATTTCCTTCTTTTGGCCTAATGAAATCATTTTCATTCACATCCAAGAGCACATCGTCTCCATCCTCGTCTTATTTTTCTTTTTAATTTAATATTTATAAAAAAAATTATTTAATTTATTATTAAATTTCTTTGAAAGTATATATATATATATATATATATAAATATAATATAGATATATATATATATATATAAATATATATATTAAAGAATCAAATAAAAAGACAAATATCGTGAAAGATAAAAAGATTATATTTTTTTAAAAAGTTCTCAAAAAATTCTGAAACAATTCCACAAGATCGGTATGTTGGTGCATGAAAAGGTTGTAAAATAGAAGTTTTTCTAAAATTGGGATAGTTATGGCCGAAAAAAAATTATTAAAAAAAAAACGTTTTTTTTTTTTTTGCATTAATCGGTTTTTTTGTCATCAAAAAATCGTGTCTAGTACCAAGCTTCTTTTGACTTTTTGCATCAAAATTTTTATTGCGCATCAAATTATAACACGTCGAAAAAATTTGTCCATCAAAATATTGTGCAATCAAAATTTCTATTTTTTTTTGTCGCATTAAAAAAAAAACGGAATAAAAAAACCTCAAAATTATAAAAACTCTAAAAACTTCTTTTACAAAAGTTTTTAAATATTATATGCACCAACATCCTATATTAATGGAATTTATTTAGAATTTTTTCGAGAATTTTTTTTAAAAAAAGTTTTCTTTTTATCCTTCACACGAATATTTGTCTTTTTTTATTTTAAGTATAAAAAAAAAAAAAAAAAAAAAAAAAAAAATAAAAAAAAAAAAAAAAAAAAAAAAAATAAATAAAAAAAAACAAAAAAAAAAAAAAAAAAAATATAAACAAAAATTAAAATTTAAAAAAAAAAAAAAACCTCTTCCTCTCTCTCGACACTCATCTTCTCCACTGCCCTCTCAAACCTCTCTCTCTGCTCTCTCTCATATATAATATATATATATATAAATATAATGTGTGATTGTGTGTGTGTGTGGTGTGGACATATATTGCCAAGATATTATGTGTCATTCGTCTGCATTTTAAAAAGGTAATTCTCATAATAATTATTTGTTCAATCAATAAACGAAACAAATACTCCGTTTAACAAAAAGTCCTTCTAAAACTTTCCACCGTAAACATATGTCTTGAGACTTATTAATTATATCATAAGATGTTGTTTTTTAAAATAAATGGTTGCAATGTGTCTACTTCTAACTGTTCCTTTCAAAGTGTCAACTTATAATAAAAAAAACTAGAAGTGCATGTCTAGTTTCCCAGCAAATGTTTTTTTATATTTAATAAGTGCACTTGTCCCACTAACTTTGTTTAGTAACCCCCCCCCCCCCGGCACAACAATATCTTGATTCCTTGGTGCCCCCAAACAAGGGGGGATATACACTCGAGGGAGATCACTAGCAAATCGATTTGCACATTTAAATTGCAACGATACATGCATCAAACTTCTTGAGCATTCGATGGTAATTTATTTAATCATTGATCCATTATAAAACACTATACAGAGGAATATAATTATCATGGGGATCAAAAAGCAATGTTGAGCTAGAGTGAGGAGCACTTGCAAGCGTTCTACTCATTTAAATTGCATCAAACTTCTCAATCATCGATGGTAATTTAATTATGGATCCGTTATAGTTAATATACAAGAGATGTAATTATCATGGGGACGCAATGAGCAAGGGGGAGCTAGGAGATATGTAGGTAAATATCATGGAGTTGGTTAAACTATGGTGATAGAAGACTTCATTGGGATGATACAAGCTCACCTTTATAGGAAGATAGGATCGGGGATTGTCAAATAGAATGAAGGGTTCATTCGTACTCCAAATACTTTACCTCCTCCACTTCAAAACCACCTAAACCTTATTTCTCATGGTGTCTTCTCATTCCTCCAACCAATATACGTGGATCACCTACATTTTCCTCATTCCTTCAACCTATACACTCGAAGTACCTACCCTCTTGTCTTGCCTACTTATCACCTCTCATGACCTTTTTTAAACTATCCAAGAAACACACAATCACCTTCACCTCTATTTTTCATATCTTCTCCTCAAACCTATATACTCGGAGCACCTATCTTCTTCTCATTTCTCCAACGTATATACCTGGAGCACATAAAATCTTCTCATATCTTCTTCTCATATCCACATAATACCTTTTTGCTTCGACAAAAGGGGGAGAAGGAAGTGTAAACGAGTAACTTTTAAACTTTACTATGTGTTATAGTTTACATAGTTTATCATCATAAAAAAGGAGGAGATTGTTAGTGCAAATATTACGATATTTAATCTATACGATCTCTTTATGTTTTGGTGATGACAAACATGTGACATGTAATACGTAATGTAAAGTGCGTAAGTTACTCGTAATCACAAATCATCAATGCATATATGCATCTACATCTTTTGACATCTCAAGTCTACATCAACACCGACATTTGTTTGCAAGTTACTTGTAATCACAAATCATAAATGCATACATGCATTTACATCTCTCAATGTCTCAAGTATGCATCAAAACGGACATTGGTTTACACCCGACGTAAATTACATAAGGTATGTACAAACAACATTAATCTTGTAGGATGATCAAAGAAATAAGTTTTTGTCTTAAACTTTATATTTTTGTAAATATAACAAAACAATTTCTCAAAAATTATTTAGAGAAATTATTTATGAATTATAAAGAAATGTTTTATGTAGTAATTATTTCAAAATTCACATCTAGCCATTTTCCCCCCAAAACAAGTGTCACTTTCATCAGACAAGTTTGTCACCACAAAAAGACAAAAATAGGAGCATCTGTCGGGGGGGGTCCCTTAAATATGCCAGCGGCCCCCTTAAATATCCGGCGGCCCCCTAATATATCTAGGACCGCCATTTCCTGACAGGCTGTTTTTCAACTACTATAAATAGTGGGTCACCTCCAACTATTTTCACAACCCTTTTGCATAGATTCTTCAATTCTTTCTCTCTCTAAATCTCACACATCTTTCTACATCTTTGATCATTTAACTTGTTTAATCTTGTTTAAATGTGATCCAATCTTCTGTCCTTTCCTTCTTCCCTCATGTGCAAGAGAAGAACTTTCGTCATCGTTAAGATACGAAGTTATGTAGTCTAGTTAGTCCATTTGTTACATATAGATCGAGTCCATGTTTTTCATTCTTGTGTACTGATTCGTCTTATAGTATATATATATATAAAATAACACAAATGCAAATCTCAACCAAATGCCCTTAACCAAGGGAAAAGGTCAAAATCTACACAAAGAAGATTAAAATATAAGAATGAATCAATTATAAAAAGGATTCCGGAAGAGATAATACCCGGTCGAATGTCCCCAACGAGGGCATCAAATGAATGTAATCCTGGTATTTGATGAGAAATTGAATGATATAGCATATTTGATGGAAACACTGATATAATTTCCAACTAAATAAAACCAAATTTAATCTACGGAAACAATATAGGTAAATGTGGATCTTAAAAACTACGTAAAGCAAAATTAGTTATAGGGAAATTCCTAAAATTAATTCAAATTAAATACGTGGAACAGAAATAGTATCGTGAAACTAAAATATTAAAAATTAAGAAAATAAATGCTAAATTAAATTAAAAATCAAAATTAAATTCTAATTAACTTAATTTGAAAAATAAAAAAAACTAGAACTAAAACGGAGGTCGTTTGAATGCTAAACGAAAAGAAACGGTAAAACGCACCCGGTAAAACGGGTCTAAGACTGAAATTTAAGAAAAATTAAGCCTATACTAAATGTTATATTTTTCCTAGACACTAAATGACAAAAGAAAATTTAAAAAAAGAAAAATATTTTTTTATTAATTTTTGGATTTTTTATAAATTTTTAAAGATTAATAACTAATTAAAACTAAGAAAATAGAAAAAGACAAAAAATAAAAGTTATAAAAATTCTGAAAAAATAAAATTAAATAAAGAAAAAGTTAACAATTCTAAAAATATAAAAATGCCCAAATTTTACTGTTTAAATAAAAAGTAATTAAACTAATTAAATTTTAACCTAAATTATATTAATTAAATTAAATAAACTAACTAAAGTTAACTATAGGGACTAACAGTGAAAAGGGACAAGGACTAACGGGGAAACAATAAACTGACAAGGGGGACTAACAATGCTAACTATAAAAGAGAGAATTACACAATTGGTCCCTGAGGTGGACCCCGATATGCAAGGTGGGTCCAAAGTGCTTATTATCAAAAAGTCAAAACAGGAAACTTATAGAGGGGCCTAAGGGGAACAACTTTTGTAAAAGCACTTATGCTTTTAGTTGGCTTAATAAGCTAGAAAAGTGAGCTTTTGGACTGCACAAGCTTAATAAGCTTATTGGCTTATTTTTCTTTCTTTTTGGGGTTTAAGCCAACAAATAAGCTAGAAAACTATGGGAATAAATCAATAGGCTTAAGGGGAGTCCTAAATAAGCTAAGGCATCTAGATTAAGCCCTAAAATAAGCTGAAAATGACTTAAGCTATTCTAACAGTTTATATAAAAGATAGAAAAAAGTGGACTTTTAAAGCTATAATAAGCTATAATGACAGTTTTATATAAAAAAAACAGAAAAAGGGAACTTTAAGCCCTAAATAAGCTAAGCTAAAGGGGGAAATAAGCTATGAGATTTTGGGGAATTAAAGGGGTACTAATAAGCTATAAATAAAAGCTAAAAGATCCTAAGGCTTATTATCTAA
>BQNB010011154.1:75000-82153 GCA_026074375.1 Tanacetum coccineum
GGGTTATATAATTTTTAAATGAATAATATTTTTTAGGGTTCCAATTAGCCTTTTTAAAAATTAGGCTTTTCACTCCATTAAGATTATGCACTCATTTTACATAATAAAACCATTTTTCTATATTTTTCCCAGTTAAATTTGAATTTCTGGCAATTAAAATAGATTTTAGTATTACTGTTTTCTTATAAAATCATAAAAATTCAAAAACTTAATAAAAAATATTTTTTTCTTTTATAAAATTTTCTTTTGTCATTTAGTGTCAGGAAAAAACAACATTTAGTAATAGTTTAATTTTTCCTTAATTTTCAGTTTTAGACCGTTTTACCGGTGCGTTTTACCGTTTCTTTCGTTTAAGCATCAAACGACCTCCGTTTTTATCTAGTTTTTTTTTATTTTCAAATTAAGTTTAATTAAGAATTTAAATTTTGATTTTTAATTTAATTTAGCATTTATTTTTCATAATATTTTAGTATTTAGGTTTCCCGATACTGATTCTGTTCCCCGGTATTTTAATTTAGTTTTATTTTAGGATTTCCCAAATAACTAATTTTGTTTCCCGTAGTTTTTAAGATCCCCATTTCCTTGCTTGTTTCCGTAGATTAAATTAGGTTTTATTTAATTAATTTTAGTTGTATCAGTGTTTCCATCATATCATATATTCTCCATCATTCAATTTCTCATCAAACCAGGATTACTTTCAATTGCAGCCTCGTTGGGACATACGACCCGGGAATATCTCTTCCGGAATCTTTTTATAATTGATTCTTATATATTTAATCTCTTTGTGTAGATTTTGACCTTTTGCCTTGGTCAAGGGCATTTGGTTGAGATTTGCATTTGAGTTATTTTATATATATATACTTTGTGACGAATCACAAACCAAATGCTTCTAGGATGAATACGACTTCTAGGGAAAATGTTAGTAAGACGGATGAGAGAATTGATAAGCTTGCGGATCAACTTTCGACCTTAGTCGAGATTGTTTCTAAGAAAGTTGTCACTCCCGCTCCGGTTAAAGCGGTTGAGGAAACTTGCGTTACTTGTGGTGGTGCCCATTCTTAGTATAATTGTCCGACTACTGATAACAATCAAGCTAGTGTTTGCGTGACTACGGGTACTTACAATCAAGTTAACCCTCTGAACCGTGTTAGTAACCAAATGGCACCACCCAGTTTTGCTCCGGTGCAAAACAATGGTCAAAATAGGTTTAATTAAAATCAAGGTCAAGGGAATAATTTTAATCGGGGAAATAATTTTCATGGTAATCAAGGTTTTCAAGCTCAAAATAATCATGTTTCGAATTTTCAAAACCAAGGATTTCAAAACCAACTTTTTTAAGTGCCTAATAATCAAGTTCAACAAGAGTTTTCAAATGATTTTTCGAGTTACAAGAGAAATAACGATCAAATGTTGAGAAACATGCAAAATCAAATCAACTCGTTGAAAGGAGACCTTAAGAATGAAATTCAAAACACGATAAAATCTCAACAAGCCGTCATGATGAATCAACAAACTACCTTTCAAAATAATTTGCAAAACATGATAGGTGGATTGTTTCAAAACCATGCCTCAACTTCGGGTACTCTTCCGAGTAATACCATTCCAAACCCGAAGGGTGAGATGAAAGCAATCACTACTCGAAGTGGTGTTGCTTACGAGGGACCCTCGATTCCTACTAATCCTTCTCCTAAAAAGGTAGTAGAATGAGAAACCGAGGAGACAACGGATAAAGAGCAAACAAATTTCCAAGGAAGTACCGCTCACATCCCACCTCTGGTTATCCCCATTTCTATTCCGGAACCCGATGTTCCAAAGACTTTGCCTAAAACCACTCCCATTCTGGAACCCGATGTTCCGAAGAGTTTTACCTAAGCCGAATATTCCATATCCTTCACGACGTAATGATCAAAAATCTCGTGACAAAGCTTCAAATCAAATGGAGAAGATCTTCCAAATCATTCAAGATTTGCGCTTCGACATAAGTTTCACGGATGCTTTACTTTTGATGCCAAGATTTGCTCCTACGATTAAGAGTTTGCTCATGAATAAGGAAAAGTTACTTGAGTTAGCTAAGATACCGTTGAACGAGAATTGCTCGGCGATGCTCCTCAAAAAGCTTCCCGAAAAGCTTGGAGATCCCGGCAAGTTTCTTATTCCATGTAATTTTCTTGGAATGGATGTATGTCACGCCTTGGCCGATCTTGGGGTGAGCATAAATCTTATGCCCCTTTCTATTTGGAAAAAGCTTTCTTTACCCGAACTTACACCAACTCGGATGACTTTAGAACTAGCAGATCGATCCATTACTCATCCTAAAGGAGTCGCTGAAGACGTTTTTGTCAAAGTTGGGAGTTTTCACTTTCCTACTGATTTTGTTGTTGTTGATTTTGAAGCCGATCCTCGAGTACCTCTCATTTTAGGAAGATCCTTTTTGAGGACCGGTCGAGCTTTAATTGATGTGTATGAAGGAGAGCTTATTTTAAGGGACGAAAATGAACAAATAATTTTTCATGTCAATGGCACGACAAAACATCCTCAAAAGCATGTAAACGAGTCAATTAAAATGGTTAATGACCCATGCAAGGATAGTTTTAAGAAGTTCACCGACGACCGGAATTTACCTCATGTAAAAAAAACCTAATTTTCTCTCCTCCTTTGGTGATTTCCGGCCGTCTATTTCTAATCATTCTCTTGCTTCTTTCTGATCTCTTAATTCGTAATTGGATCTTTACCTTCGTGTTTCTGTGTTTCTTTAACTTATATCGATTTAGGGTTTCAATTTGTTTTTTTAGGGTTTCGTTTTCATCCTATTAGGGTTGTTATCGAAATCATTTGAAACATATTAAATCTTGAGTTGATCTTGTTTAAGGAATACTTGATTCGTTAAGGATTAATATTCGATTTGGATTAAGGTAAGTTTAAAGTCGGTTTGTGTTTTGGTTTAGGCTGGGCCGATCATTCTAATCTATTGAAATCATCTATATATAATCAGTGTGTCCTTGTTCTCACTAATCGATCTTTCACAAGGGTTTCACTGATTTGGGTTTTATTTTGAACGTGTGCTCATCGATTCACAATTAGGGTTTTGATCCTATTGTGTCTTTTCGACTTCTAAGCCCTAACTAGGGTTTCTACCCCTGACGAATCTTCTATTAACCCTAATTATTTAGGGTTCGTTCTTAATTTTGGTTTATTCTTGTTAGGATTCGTTGGCAGCGTGGGGTAACCAGTGTGTGGTTAATTGATATACAACTCTGTTTAGGGTTTAATTGGCGCTGGTTTTGTTGATTTCTGCGATGGTTGAATGTGGGTTATTGTGAGAGATGAATAAAGGTTTTTTGAATCGTTCAGCAACTGCTTTCTAAGGATGTTGATAACGATTTGATTGGTAAAGGGTCGCTATTGGGTGATCTTGCTAGCAAGATTCAGAACATTGATGGCAAAATTTTGGGCAGAGATGGTAAACCAATGGTGGCTCGTCGTTGTGTTCGTTTTGCTGATACAACAAAGGAAAGTGTTTGTGGTGATGGGCGTAGTGTGAATAATGATTCTAGCATGTCGGAGCCTTCATCACAAGCTGTAGAACAACCATTAACGTCTGATCATCAGAAGTTTATGGTTCATGGGGATGGAATTAGGCCTGAGTTAAGGCATACTTGTCCCCCATGATGAATGATTCCAGAAGCCACACAAACGATGCATCCATTGAACAAAATTCGTGCTGTTAGTATACGCTTTGGAAGCATTGATGAAATTAAAAGCTCATTTTGTAATACTTTTTATGGTTTTCCGTTGTAAGCGAGGTTAACATTCCCTATGGTGGAGAATTATGTTAAGCATGCGTGGGGGAAGTTTAGGCTGAAACGAGTCATGATGCATTACGGTTTTTTCATGTTTCAGTTCGATTCAAAAACTGGTATGGAAAAGGTTATGGAGGGTGGTCCTTGGCGAATTCAGTTAGTACCCTTTATTTTAAAAGTTTGGATGCCAAATACACTACTTAAGAAGGAAAAAGTGTCTAATGTTCCCTTATGGGTGAAAATGCATAACGTACCTATAGTAGCTTATTCGAAGGTTGGGCTTGATTTGATTTCAGCCAAGGTGGGGAGACTAATAAGGCTTGATGCGCATACTAATTTCATATGCCTTAATTCGTGGGGGCGTAGTGACTATGCTAGAGCCCTTGTGGAAGTGTCGGCTGATAAGCCTCTTGTTGATTCGGTTGATATTGATATTCCTCGTGAGGATGGAAAAGGATACACTACGGTTAATGTTAGGATTGAGTTTGAATGGCAGCCTCCAAGATGTGGTACATGCAAAAATTTTGACCATTTGGAGAGTGTGTGTCCTATGAAACGTGTGGCTGGTCCTTCGAAGAAAAGTGATATGCAAGCTGATGTGAAGAAGGACAAGCGTTATATCAAGGGATATCGTGTTAATATTCCTAAGTCAAAGCTTGTTTACCGTGCGGTGGTTAAGCCGCAAGGTGATAATAATGTTGCTAGCAACATGGAGCAGTCTGGATAATAACTAAGAAGCCACACCACCTGATTCCTTCAAAGAATGATGATATTTGCTTTGATGAATTAAGGAATTTTGTTGATAATTCGGCAAAAGAGGAGTCGGTGCTGGAATATGTTGGAAATAAGGATATTAATGGTTGTACTTTGAGGGAAAAACAAGGTGATAAGGTTTTGACTAAGAAATCTAGTTCATCTATGGAAATTTTAAATGAAGATTCGGATACGGATGTGGACGAAGTTTTCTTACCTAATGATGGAATTCCTTTTCCTAGCTCACCGGGTGGTGGTGGGAAACCATTGGAAGAGGATATGCTGAATGCTTATAATGCTTATGAAGATCAATTTGAAGAATATCCAAGCTCATATCAAGAATTTTATGATCAATTTGACTTCAAGGTTAAAGGTCTAGGTAGGAAATAGTTGTTTTCTGATTTCATAAGAACGGCATGTCGTTTCTTATGTAGTGGAAAGGATAGTAGCAAATTCTTTTTGTTTGCTTTATTTTTGCCTATGTAACGGGTTGTGATGGGGGATTTCACCCTCATCCGTTGTACTTCAACGTTTTTTTGGTGTAATGCAATTTACCGGGGTATTGGTTCCCTTTTACCCAAAAAAAACCCGCTCTAGTTTGCTTGCCTCCATCGGAAGATGACAACGATGAAAAGGAAAAGCAGGAAGTGAAGAATCTCGCAGAGTCGACAGCTAAATGCCAAACTCGTATCACACCTTGTTTGAAGAGTTTTAAAGTTATTTGCAAGGAGAGCATTTTTCATTCAAACAAAACACCTCAAGTTTCTTCGATTTTTGCAATCACATCCACCTTACCGTCTATTAAGCCCAAGGATTCTCACATAATAGGGGACGAGCACCTCAGTACTTTTAGTGCTGAGGAAATTGTCCCAATCCTAAGAGAATATGAGGATACATCCAGGAGTGATAGTAAGAACGTTCTACCTTCGTGTGATGATTTCTCTTCCATCAACGTACCACATGATGATTCCGTGACTTTCTCTAACCCTCTTTTCGAATTTGATGTCAATTTCAACTCTAGTGACATAAACCATCTTTTTGATGAAGTGTTAGAGGACATCGAGTGCAAGGATTCTTATGATTCCAACCTTGATAAGTCGACTTTCCTAATTACACCTCTTTCTAATTCTAATAAGGACGAGTGTCTCGCTCTAGGAGACGACATTGAGATTCTACTTCACCATGATTCGTCTACTCCTATGAAAAGCGTTGCTTCCATTCTCGAGGGATTCATCGATGATCCACCTTTTAAAGAGAATGATGATTTATTTGATTTGGAATGTAAAACAAATGATTGGAAAATAATTTTGTACGATGCTCCGATTGATAAATCTATGTGTTTCGACCCAGGAGGCGACAATGATGAGATCAATGCTTTTCTAGCTCTCGAAGTTCCTACGTATATTGAGGAAGGTTATTATGACTCAGAGGGGGACGTATTATATCTTGAGAGTTTGCTTAGTAATGAAAACACCCATAATCTCTCTTCTGATGTATTTTTCGATCATGAACCACAACACATTAAGAATGAATCAGACCATGATACTTCGATAACTTTTTCTCCTAAGAGTGATCCTCTTCACCATGAGTTCGCTGGTGGAGTCATCACGATTCCTCCAAGAATTGTTAGAAAGCACGAGGATTATATCAGTCGAATGTTGTTACTATGCGGAAATTCATCTTCCCGGTCGTCGGAAAATTTTCATACAATCATCGAGTCTCTTCACACATCTACTACCCTCTTCGAGGATAGTAACTCTAATAGGGAAGAGATCGATATATTTTCCGGACCAGATGATTTGATACCACCGGGTATTGAAAGTGATTTTGACTCGGAAGAGGATATTATTGACAACTTGCTTAACGATGATCCCATTCCCGAATATAAGCGTTTAACCTTCGACCTGGAACCCGATGTGCCCGTGATAAACAATGTATATGAGCTTAATAAAGATGAATGTTTTGACCCAGGGGGAGGTGAGATTAATGTTGAAGTTGACAATTCCTTCACATTTGTCACTCAGACTTTTCTCTCGTATCTCACTTACCCTGAGGTTTCTCCTTTACTTTCGTCCACCAAGAATGAGGACACCATTTTTGACCCCGGCATCGTCCCTTTTCAATTTTCTTCTCAAGAGCCGGTGGTAGTTAAATGTTTCATGGAATTTTGTTCTTCCACTTGTTTCATCCCCAAGGACGAATGAATTCGGGGATCGAGTCAACTATGTGACTTGGTTACCAAAAACAAAGTGCTTCGTGGGAGGCACCCCATGCTTATCATTCTATCTTCTTTCTTATTTCTATTGTGATGTGAGGAGGCTTGTACTCTTCCGATTCTTGTTGTTTGTGCTTATGATTGATTGCAGGATTGACCCAAAAATTTTTAAAGACTCTCGTGTTTGGTGTTTTGTCCCGGTCCACTCGAGCTTCCTAGATTTTGCTTGCCATTAGTTTGGGGAAATCCGATATCTTAAGATTATTATCGTCTAACATTTATCTTGTAGCATACATGATAAACAGCTTGAGATTTTTGTGATACTTTCTCCATGCTTGGATTATGCATTCGACTTTTTGAGTTCTAGTATGGGATTTATAAGCCT
>BQNB010011155.1:6577-46577 GCA_026074375.1 Tanacetum coccineum
AATTAAAAACATTTTTAAACACAAATTTCTTTTTTATATGCCATTTATCAAAAAACTTAATGGCATGTTCGGTTTCACATACCGTTGATGAAATCAAAGCTATAGTTCGGAAACAAATTGAGGAAGATAAAGTTCGTCAGCTAGCGATTATGAATTTAGCCGTCAAATATGATAATGCAAGCACAGCTAAAGATGATTTGCGGAAAGCATACGAGGAATGCAATGACATTCCACAAGAGAAACGTGCTTTGATTAACAATTTTTTGAAAGAAGATTCAGAAAAGATTACGAGATGCATAATGCTTTGTTTAGAAAGAGAACAAAATTAGAACAACAAATCAACAATAAATTTGTTTGGATGCAAGTAAAAAACAAATAGGCGGACAATTGTGTTTTAGTTTTTGTACTGTTTTATAAATGAATTCCGTATTGTATTTAAATTTTCGTATTGTAATTTTTATTTTTATTTAAATGAATGAATTTCGTATTGTGTTTAAAATTGTCACACCCCCAAAATCGGACGGCAACGGAATAATAACATTGGGGTGCGACTTTAAGGCACAAAGTACAAGTCACAGAAAACGACCTCAAAATAGACGTTTAAATAAATTTTCACATTCGTTATATTAAAATCAGAGTTTCATTAGGTCCCAGTAGTAATGTATTAGAAACATTTTTAAAACGTTTGTCAAATAGTACTCAAGTTATTAAGCCTTTAAAAAAATATATATATATATATATCCGCGCGACTCGAATGCTCCCAATGCTCCATTAGCAAAATAGTAACCTGAAAATACATGCTAAAACGTCAACAATAATGTTGGTGAATTCATAGGTTTAAGTACAAAAAAAAGCAATATTGAAATAACACTAGTAAAGGTGGGGATTGTCAGTCCCGATAGATCTATCCATAACACTAGCGCTCACTATAATAGCAATTGACGGTTCATGATAAATAGGGACTTAGATGACACTGTGGTAACTTAGGCAATAATCTGGATAGCATACAGTTTAGAACACTTGTGTCCGTAGTAAAACAAGCATGTAATTTCACCCCGTAGAGTTTATAAAACAAGTAGATAGAAATGGGGCTATGAACTCACCTCGAGTTATTGATAATCCAAATACAACAGAAAATGCGTCACGGCAATGACGGAATGCAACCTAAATTAATATAGGCCATATAAGTACTAAGCACCTTGAATAACTAATGCCACATATAATTCTATATAGCTACATCACCATCTAATTGTTTTAGTAAAATTGTGTTTAATAAGTTAAAACGTTTATAATTACCGTTTTAGTAAAACTGACGTAACTTTCGCGTTTTAAGCCCGATTTTGACGTTTCTTATGCCCACGCTTTCGTATTAAGACGAGTTATCATAATTTGACATTTTCAAAATTTGAACCTACTGTGAACAGTAACTTTTACTGTTCACACCAGTTTATAAATTTATTTTTATAGTTTTTGTTATCGTAAACGTCGTATTTTATTCGTTATAGCTCTGTTTTTAGCTATTCTTTCGAGCACGATCTCGTAATTGAAAGTTCTATCTATTTATGAGGTTTACAAAAATAATTGTTTCTGTCATGAACAATAAATGTTTATAAAAGTTATTTTATAAAGGTATTATTATCGTAAACTCGCGTAATTCGTAACTTCTTCGTTATTGATTGAAAATTTACGTTTCTTATCATTTTGGAATCCTAAAAATATGTAAAATCTGTGAAAAATACTAAACTTTCTGTTTTAGAAATATTTTACAACTTGCTTTTATAAAGTTTATTTTATAACGCGTTTAATTAACGTGTAACTCGTAAACTACGTATCTTTTTCGTTATTAATCCGTTTTTCGAGTTTCTTAGCTTTTTGGAATCGTCATGAGACGTACTATCTTATGAAAATATAAAATGGACAGATTATATGTCGAATTTAAACAGAAAGTTTGCATGTCTTTCTTAAATCCATATTTAAGCTTTGTTTTTATAACTTTCAACTTTGTAAATTACCACAAGTCTTTTATACCATATATATATTATATGTCTTACATATAATAAAGTCCATTAGTCCATGGATTGTCCAAATGTCCAAGTTAACAAGTCCATAATCACACTTATAAACCATAACTTTCTTAAGTACACTTTAATCACTAGTTTATACATAATCATTTTTACACTTAACCAACATGTTACAATACTTATAATCCCATTTTATCATGATATTACCAATCACATAACATATGAAAAAGTGTTCAAAATCATAATCACAAGTAGAAATTCATTTCACATGTTCAAAAGTATCCTAAATGGTGATATTGCTAAATAGAACATATAAACACATAAAATCATAATTATGAAATGATTAGGGTTTTAGATGACCTTGTATGAATGAGTAGTGAAAAGGAGAACAATCACACCCTTGTGATTTAAACCCTTGTATAACACCCTGTGTTTTCAAGCCATTGACGACGTCGATAAATATACTATAAAATATATATGATATAATCTATAATTTTTTTTTTTTTATTATAATAATAAAGATGAAGTATTATATGAAATAAGTTAGAATTATTATAATATTCTTTATTTATTTTTTATGTTGTCGCGTTTGCTTGTGATTTCATGAATTATAGTTTAAATCGCGTAAGCTAAAAATTAGCGTTCAATGTAAACGGGCATCAAACAATTAAATGTTTACATCAAGCAAGGGTTATATAATTATTTTGAGGATAATTATTAACTTTGTTCATTTTATTTTTATCGGATACGTAAAGAGTATACGCTTCGCGATAAAATTGCGTTTTAGGCACTCCCTGGAACCACAAAACTTTTCTACGCTTCAACAAATACCACTTTTCATTACCAATTCACAATATTACTACATAAATATATCATGTATATCTTATTATTCCGAAAATCTTAGTGGGCCTAAAGCCTCCGTAAGTACAAGATCATACATGAAAATGCGATAAGTCTTACACCTTTGGTCAAACTCACACCATACCTCTAGATATGGTAGATAAGACTCCCATTACCTTCCCATACTTTGACTCCTAGACACCATGCCTGACCATACATGGCTCATCCCTAGGACGTCCTTATGTTCCCTGAGCATTATACATCTTATATCATGCACATAGCTAGCAAGTAACTTATACATCACCAACACTTAAAGAAATCAAACCAAAACCTCCTTTTTTGTCTATAGTGCTCACGGCTCATATGCCTTCTAAAGCAAAATCCATACAAAATTTTTATAACCTATTTACATACACTCTCATATCATATCTAAGATACCTCAAAGTATTTTGAAGCCTTGATTAATTATTTACAAGTATTGAAGCAAGAAATCAAGATTTGGGTTTTGTTAAGAAAATAAGGGTTTTATTAAGTGCAAGCTTGGTTTTTGTGGCTAAACAAGGGTTTAGTACTTATACATCATCATCATCATACCTCATAAGGTCCATTTAAACTCTTTATGTTGCTATATCTTTCATTATTATGCATATGATATTTCTATTTAGCTTAAATCACCATTTAGGATTTTATCATGAAAATGAGATTTAAACTTGAAATGACCACATGGATTACTTTTATATATGTTATGTTATTACTTACATCATGTTAAAAAGGATGAGAAAATGTTGTATCATATTGTTTTGGTGTAAACATGATTATGGATTAATTAGGGTTTTCATAGTTTCATAATATGTTTCAACTTAAAGAAATACATAAGACATGTTAATATTGATTATGGACTTTTAATCATGTTATTTGGAACTCTAAATAAGGTCTATGGAAAGGAAATACACTTGTAATCCCATTTGGTTAGGTATAAAAAATGATTATTGACAAAACTAGTAAATTAGAGATTTCTTAAGTAAAGTTATGATTTTAAGTATTATCATGGATTAGTTAACCTTGGTAACTTGGAACATAGGACTTATTATGGGACAAAGAAGTGATAATATAAGGAGATATATATTTACAAGATATATGAGGGACTTGTGGTAAAATTACAAAAGTGGTAAAGTATAAAGAAATGTCATAACATGGACTTAAAAACAAGCATAAACATTCTGTCCCCAAATTCAATTTTTACTTCTCATTTTATATTTTTATAAGATAATACATTTCACGACGATTCTGAAAAAGTAAGAAACTTGTTAAACGGATTAATAACGAAAAAGTTACGTTAAAAACGAGTTATACGTTAATAAACGAAGTCGTAAGAAAATTTTTATAAAAACATTTTTATAAAATTTCATAACAGCAAGGGTAGTAGTTTAAATAAATAATACATAATTTTTAGGATTCCAAATGATAAGAATCGTAATTTTTTCAAATTTATAACGAACGAGTTATGAATTTCGCGAGTTTACGGACATTAATACTTTTATAAAACTATTTTTATAAAAGTTACTATTCATGACAGAAAGTTATATTTTTGTAAATCTCATAAAATTATAGAACTTTCAATAACGTGGACGTCCTCGAAAGAATCGTTAAAAACGGAGCTATAACGAATAAAATACGACATTTACGGGTTTTACGACAATTAAATCGATAAAAATATACATAAGGTCTGATGTGGACACTAATTTTTATGGTCCCCAGTAGGTCGAAATTCGAAAATGTCAATTTATGATGAATCGTCTTGATACGAAAAAGATGGACATAAGAAACGCGAGGAATTCGGGTGTTTTAAAACGCGGGGGGAACGTTACGCCAGTTTTGCTAAAACGGTAATTATAAACGTTTTAACTTCTTAAACACAATTTTACTAAAACCATTAGTTGGTGATTGAGCTATATAGAATATTATGTGGTTATCAAAGTACTATATTACTAGGGAGTTTCATAATGAGGCCTCTTCGGATGGCGTATCGACGAGTTGTTGGATTTACGATTTAAAGTGTCCTAACCTTCGACGTATGTCATGACCTGCTTTAATTATGATAGCTTCCGAACGATAGTTACGATGTAACAATATTAGATTATATTCAATGTTGTTAGATTAAGTACTCGGTACTTATACGACCTATGATAATTTAGGTTGCATTCGATCTTTTACGTGACGCTTTATCTGCGATATTTGGATTATCAGAACCTCAGGTGAGGTCAATAGCCCAACGTTTTACTAGCTTTTGTTTTTACAAAGTTTTTGGGGTGAAAAACATTGCAAAGTTTTACAATGGACACATGGGTTAAGTTTTTATATTATGATTACATGTGCCTAAAGTAGCGATAACCCAAATCTGAGCCCATTATCATGAACTGTTAATTACGAGCGCGAATGTTATGAATAGATCTATTGGGTTTGACAACCCCGTTCGGGTGATTAGCTATCACTAGTGAAACGAACGTATACCATGTCGAATATAGGATGTTGCGGGGGTCTAGAAATCACCACGGGCAAAATGGCATTAATTTGGCCTCCATACAGTCAAGCTTCCGTGTCATGAGGCTTTAGAGCAACGTAATTACATTTATATGATATCTGCATCTGTTGCATTATCATACACTTGGGAGATCTTGTGGTCCTACAATATATGATTTATCAAACCTATGAATTCACCAACATTATTGTTGACGTTTTAAAGCAATGTTTTTCAGGGGATCAATAAGCACGAGGTGCGATGGATACATTGGTGGTTTTGATTTGGATGTCATGCATTAAAGATTTTATCACATTTCATTTTGTTATCCGTATGGGCTGAAATCTGTGTTATTTTGATCAAAGTGAACAGTTAAGCTTCGGGCTTATGTAACAATTACTTTGTTAAATCCAATGTATCATTTTCAAACGACTTTTTGGTCGTTCTATATATATCTTGTGTTATTGATCTGAGAAGTAACACGCCCCGGACCCATATTCCGCTGCGACCCAATTTGGGGGTGTTACAGATTGGTATCAAGAGCCAAGGTTATAGAGAACCAGGTCAAATGTTTTTGCTGGACTATAACCGTTTTCAAAAGTTGTTTTATAACAAGGGGTTTACACGGGACATACATATGTGCATACATTCATGCATACACTACTTGTTGCATTAGTTGGTTGAACTAGATGCATTCATATTTGATATACATGTTATGATATAAATGTATATTACTATAAGAGTCGTATAATATACTCATATAAGCCATTTCTGCTGGTCACAGTAGTCATGTCAGCCGATTCCGCGGTTACCTATACGTCTGTTCACTCTGAGGCACGATCTTGGAGTATTCCATCTGAGGATCCTTACGAGGAGGCTGCCCAACAATTGTTCGAGCAGGCACCTCGATTCTCCAGAGTATGTACGGAGAACCATATACCGAATACATTCCTGAGCATGAGCATTCCTGAGGATTTATTTACCAGCTAGGATGAGGCACCTATACCTCTATTACCACCATCCTTTCTAGCTCCCGGTTCGACATCTTTGTCATAGAGCACTTTGCGGTTTGAGATGAGAGAATAGTAGCATCAGCCCTACTATCATCAGTACACCCAATCAGGGACTCTACCAGTATTACCTATCTCTTACCCTGCACCATCTAGTAGCCGCAGAGCTGATGTTCCCGAGGCTGACGCACCGCCTCGGAAGAGACTACTACTTACCACTCCCAGACCTGGGTGTGAGATTGGAGAGAGTTCTGCTGCTGCTGCTGCGAGACAGCCAGGACCCACTATAGAGACCAGACTCCTAGATACTGAGAGGAGGATGATGACCGCCCTAGAGTTGGTCAACAGGAGGGTCACTTACCAGGTAGATGTTTTGCACAGAGAGTGGCTCAGGTTGTTGCACACGGACATCACGATGCCCCAAAAGGATCGTCAGCTGGGAGAGCTGGAGATTGAGATTTTGAGGAGTGAGAGACTTGCTTATACGAACAGGAGAGTATTCAGGCGTAGGATTTGGCTGATCTGAGGGCTTAAGCAGGACTTAGAGGCACGGATTACATTGTTAGAGACTGAGGCACGTCGCCACGAGTGGCAGCGTCAGGCTGCAGATGATCTTGCTGTTCAGCATATCATGCGTACCCAGGCCTTGGAGGCTGGAGCGCGCATTGACACATTGGAGGACACTGGTAGCAGTTCCTAGACGTTGGTTATGATTGTATATGCTATGCAGTCTGTTAAGTTTTATGGGTTACTCCCAGCTAGCAGGCGGTATAGATCTTTTATTTTCTGATTAGCTATCCTGTATAGCCTACTAAGTATTACGGGTAACTCCCGGCTAGTATGGCTTTAGGTTGTATATATTCTTTTGTAACCTAATCAAGGTGATCATTTTGTATCGAAACCAATCATGTATGTTTTCCAGTTATATATGAAATGGTAGTATTATGTCATGTCTATAATCGAATTTGTGATGAATGAATGTCGATTTGGTTATCCCGTTGTTAATTACAATTCAATTGTACATTTCACTGTGTGATGTGATCTCACTTTATTTATCATGGATATGTCATGTCATGGTTATGATTTTATGAAATCTAACGGATATTGTATTTTCTTGTGATTAAAGAAAATGGCACCAAAGCGAGCTACAAGGTCAACGCCGGCCACAACAACAACAGACCCAACAGCAACCACTAATGTCACTAATGCCCAACTCCAAGCTATGATTAACGAAGGTGTCAGTGCCGCTTTGGCCGCACGTGACGCAACCAGGAATGGCACTGATAGCCATTCTTCGGGAACGGGAGTCAGGGGATCTGAACGCGTTGCTAGAGAGTGTACTTACCAGGATTTCATGAAGTGCAAACCTCTGTATTTCAAGGGCATCGAGGGAGTGGTTGAGTTAACCCAATGGTTTGAAAGAATGGAGACTGTCTTTCGAATAAGCAACTGCTCGGCGGAAAACCAGATCAAATTTTCTACCTGTACTCTTTTAGCAGGTGCTCTAACATGGTGGAATACCCATGTTATGACTGTTACTCATGATGTTGCATATTCGATGACTTGGGTGGACCTGAAGAAGAAGATGACTGATAAGTATTGTCCACGAAACGAAATGAAGAAGCTAGAGGCTGAGTTGTGGAACTTGAAGGTGATAGGTACTGATGTGGTCAAATACAACCAACGTTTTCAAGAGCTAGCACTCTTGGTGTAATGAATGTTCCCTGGTGAGGAAGCAGATAAAAATTGAAAGTATTTTCGGGATTACCCGACATGATCCATGGAAACATTGTGGCTTCGAAGCCAAAGACCATGCAGGAGGCTATTGAAATGGCCACAGAATTGATGGACAAGAGAGTCAGTACCATTGCAGAGAGACAAGCTGAAAACAAGAGGAAGTTAGAAAATACTTCCCGAAACAACCAGAACCAACAACAACAACAAAACAAAAGGCAAAACACCGGCAGGGCATACACCGCTGGATCGGGTGATAAGAAATCATATGGGGGATCTAGGCCCCTATGCCCAAAATGCAATTACCACCATGACGGTCCGTGTGCTCCAAAGTGCTATAGAATGCAAACAATACGGTCCCCATCGCCCGTGACTGGTAGGGTACAGAAAATGCCAACAACATTAACAAACCAAAGGGCAACCGATCGGTCCAGAAACCTACTTGTTTTTGAGTGTGGAGCTCAGGTACACTTTGTTAAAAATGAAAGTCTCAAGGCTGAAGAACAACAAAGAAAACCGTGTAATCAAGCTGGAAATGACAGGGCTCCAAGCGAAGGGTGTAATTGGTTGGAAATGCGGGTGCAAATCCAACAACGTCGTTGCGGGGAACGAATCATTCAAAACAACTTAACTGCTATGCTTATATCTTTTTTTGATACGGGTGCCGGATCAGAAGTTTGTGTCTACTACATTTAGCTCCCAAATTGACATCACACCATCCACCCTAGATCACTATTATGATTGACAACTAGCCGAGCGGGAGGATAATCGTTAAACACTAATACTTTAGGGTTGCACCATTATAAAACTTCCTAAACCACCAGATCACAATAAACTTAAGTGCCGGTAGAAATTGGTTAGTTTTGATGCTATAATCGGTATGGATTGGTTGGCGAAGCACCAAGCGGTCATTGCGTGTGCCGAGAAGATTGTTCGCATCCCCTGGAAAAATAAAACCTTGATCATACACGGTGATGGAAGTACCCAGGGAAATGTGACACGATTAAACATCATTTCTTGCACTAAAACGCAGAAGTACATGGAAAAGGGGTTTCCTATCTTTCTGGCACATGTCACTACAAAAGAGATTGAAGACAAGTCGGAGAAGAAGCGACTTGAGGACGTACCCATAGTTCAAGACTTTCCTGAAGTATTTCCTGAAGACTTGCCGGGTCTTCCTCCGACTCGACAAGTGGAGTTTCAAATTGATTTGGTACCTGGTGCCGCACCTGTAGCACTAGCGACGCTTATGATTTGCAGCCTCCCGAAATGAAGGAGTTATCTGAGCAACTGAAAGAGCTATCCGACAAAGGCTTTATAAGACCCAGTTCCTCACCTTGGGGAGCTCCGGTCTTGTTTGTCAAGAAGAAGGACGGGATTCGATTCCGATGTTCATTGATAACCGGAACTGTAATAGAAATCAACGTGAAAGACCGTTAGCCTCTCCCAATAATTAATGACCTAAATTGATCCCTCCAAGGGTCGAGTGTCTACTTCGAAGATTGACTTAAATCATTTATCACCATGAGGGTTCGGGAAGAAACATTAATTTCGAAAACTCCTTCAGAATCTCGTTATGGTCATTAACTGAATTTCAATTTATGGCCGTTTGTGACAAAGCGCCAACACTCTGTGTTTATGGACCTCCATGAGCCCGAGTGTGCAAACCTTATCTGGACAAATTTTAAATTGTCTTTATTACAGATATTTGTGATCTTTTTCCAAGAGCAAGCTAGAACATAAAAGAGCATCTGAAGATAATATTGGAGCTGTTGAAGAAAGAGGAGTTGTATGCAAAGTTTTCCAAATGTGAATTTTGGATTCCCAAAGTGCAGTTCCTCGGTCATGTGATCAATAGTGAAGGAATTCATGTAGATCCAGCCAAGATGGAATCCATTAAGGATTGGACATCTCCTAAGTCACCAACGGAGATTCGTCAATTCTAGGTCATTGCGGTACTATCTGGAGGTTCATTGAAGGGTTTTCAAAGATCGCCAAACCTATGACCAAGCTCACCCGAATAAGTAAGTTTTTAATTGGGCGATAAACAATAAGCATCTTTTCAACTGTTGAAGCAAAAGTTGTGCAGTGCACCAATCCTTGCATTACCTGAAGGGAGTGAAGACTTCATCGCATACTGCGACGCTTCAAAGAAGGGTTTGGAAGCTGTGTTGATGCAAAGGGAGAAGTGATTTTCTTATGCCATCATCCGTTAAAATCTATGAGAAAAACTATGATAAATGCTAAATTGTATATGTAAATTGCCCGGGATTTTGCCAAAAATAAAACCATAAAATGCCCAAAAGAGTAGAAAAGTGTGCTTTTGTGTCTAATTGTGCAGGAAATGATAAAAAGGACAAAAAGAAGCAAAAACGGTCAAAAACCGACAAGAAACGAAAGAGACAAGAAAAAGAGTGAAGAAACAGCCAAAGATCAAAGCCGGATTAGCCCGACACAGCAAGAAAGGTAGTCAAAGGTCAACACATTAAATTCAAGGACCAATTTACAAGTATTTCAAAGTTTCACAAACGGCATCACTTGGAGTTATAAAGACAAAGGACCAAGATTTTTCTCCCAAAAGAGAAAAGTTGTTTATAAAAGAAAGAAAGATATAAAAAAACCCACAAGGGGCTGAATTGCCATTCTCCAAACTTCCTTTAACACTACAGAATGGCGGAGCAAAGCCCCATGGGACCAAAGTGCCAATACACTTCCATACATTCAAACAGAAGAACGACGCGGTTTAAACACAACCCTAACAAACCCTACCAAACCTTTCCACCAGCCAAAAACAACAACAAACCCAATCCCGATTTTCCTACATCCCACTCCTTTATATTTGATCAAGCGCGATCATAATGCCCGCTCACTCCACATCACCAAGCCCACGTGGCAACACAGGATTGGATCGAACACCTCACACTCCTAATCAAACGGCCAAAAACAAGCTCAAAGTGATCTACGGCTGTGATTTAGTGGAAGTCTCTAGAATTCTACTCCTCTCCTCTACATCTTTCGTTAAAATAGGGAGCTCAGGTTCAGTTTGAGAGAGTTTTTTTTATTTTTTTTTAGTTTTTAAAGTTTTTTTTTCATTTTTTAGCATTTTTTTTCTTTTAATTTATAAAATTTAGCTTTCAATTACTTGTAACTTTATTGTTAATTCAGCTTGTACAACAATCTAATTTGGAGCAATAATTCTGTATCAAGTCTCTTCACCTTTGATTCAATAATAAGTCGATTTTTAACCATATATGCTCATATTAAGCTCGATTGAGCTTATTCAAGTTCATAACTCAAAACTTTCAAGAAAAAATCCTGTTTTAATCATTCATTTACATCTTTTACAAACAATTATCACATTCTAACATGTTTCATTTGATCTCATTTGATCAAGATATTAGAAGCCTTATGAAGTAATAAGCGCTAGTTATAGCTTTATTGCTATTACTCCTTTGTTTTAGAGGCTTTGGAATAGCCAATTAGGTTTATGATTGAGCCACTCACTCCTACCAAAAAGAATTTTTTTGGCCTTGGTTCTGAGACAACACAAACCTCAGATTCATTTTCCCTAAGATTCCTCTTAGCATTTACAAGCTTATTCAATGAGCTTATTCAATATCTTGTTTTTTTCCCTTGTTGCAAATAGCCTAGGTTATTTAAGAGTTTAAGAAATGCCTTAAGCTGTTCCAGTTTAATATCAATTAGTTGTCATTACTTAAAGCTTTCAAAATTTAAGATAAGCAAGTGAGTAACTAGTTTAAATTACATTAATAATCTTTAGGTATTAAAAGATCATTCATCCTCTTCATTAGGAGGTTTCTAGTAAGAGTAGATATAAGGCTTTAGCTGTTTTAGTGTTTAAATAAGTTTTTAAGCCAAAAATAGTTTAGATCACTTAGGTAAACTAGTGTTTGGGACAAGCTTCATTTGACCTTTAAAGTCAAATACATTTTGTCTAAACTTGTTTACTCAGTTTAGTTAAGTATATTACAAGATTTAAATAATTTTTAGAATTAAGTTTGCAAAACTTAAAAGTTTAGAGCTTAAAAATCTTTACATCTACATCAGGCATTTTTCAGTTTAAGTAGCTTGTAGATTTAGAAACTTATAAGCCTTTAGAAATCTCACTTAGTTAATTCATTCATGAATGCATTTAGTCACTTGATCAAGAGTTTTAAACTTGGAGTTTAGCCTGCATTAGTGCATAAGCCAATTGCACCAGCATCAACAGCCAATGCTGTTGTAGTCTCTTAACAGTTTTAAACTAAAACTTGCTCATTTTCAGAATAATTTTCTTGTAATTGTTGTTAAAGCTTGGTTAATTTTTAGTTTAAAGGACACCTCTAGTATAAATCTTAAGCACAAATAGCTTCTATTTGTTTTCTCAGTTTCATCAAATTATAAGCTCATAATAAGCCCAAAATCCAAATCTCTTGTTAAACACATACTTACTATGACAGAATCCATTCAGCTTATTTTCTAGCTTATTCTTTTGTCAAAAGTGAAAAGTGCCTTTATTAAAGTTGTTTAGTATAAGCTGTTTTACAACTTTGTAGTTTTAAGTTTTTGCTGAATCTTATTTTTCAATAAGCCAAAAATAAGCACAAGCGTAGGGTCTGTTTAGTTCTTTTTCCATAGTTCAGGGTTATCTGTTTCTACTAAGGTGTAAATTTTAACAAGTTAGCCCGCTTACCCTCTACTTTCATTTCTTTCAATTCCTACCCTGTTTTTCTTAGAATAATAAAAAGTTTAATATTTTTAGATTTTAGTTTTAATGAATTAGGGTTTATCTTTTAATTGATCAAATTAGGTTGCAATTAGAGTTTAAAAATTGGGGCTTTTTGTGTCTTTAAAATTCTGCACCTTTGAAGGTTATAAAAACCATTTTTCTATATTTTTCCAATTAGAATTGTATTTTCTAGCAATTAAAATAGATTTTAGTGATTACTTTTTCTTATAAAAATCATAGAAATTAGAAAAACAGTTGAAAATTTTAAAATTCTTTTTGCAATAATTTTCTCTTTAAATCTAGTATTTTTGAAAAATAAAACTAAAATTTTTAGTGTTAATTTTTAGAAAAAGTTTATTTTGATTAATTCATTCTCTCTCCTTTAAAATTTCATAAAAATCAAAAAATAGTTAAAAAAGTTTCTCAATTCTTTTCTAAATTTGTTTCATTTTAACAGTAGTGATATTTTAGGTATAAAATTTGTTATAAAGTCGAGCCTTAGTTTTTAAATTTCCAGTTTAGCTCGCGTTTTTAACGTTTTGTGGCATTTAATATATCGAATAGTTTAATGTTTTCCCAATTCATGCTATTATATTTTGTAGTGTAATCAACAATTCAAAAATTCTTTATTATCATTCTTGACTCGAATCCGGATTATTCCTAAATTCTCAATTCACGATTTCGTTGGGACACGACCCGAGAAAAAATACTTCCCGGATAAAAAATATACGAATTGTGTTTTCTTTAGTGAGATTTCTACCTTGTATTTCTCTTGTTTGAGGAGTATTTTGGAACGAATTCTTACGGGATTAATACTATACGTATATTAAATTTGACTACACCAAGATTTTTGCCCGTTGCCGGGGAAGTCTTGAACGATTTTTGAGGATATCGCTGAAAGTAAAGTTGAGAAGAACCTTTTCCACCGGAAAAAGTTATATTCTTGCTAATAGAGAATCAAAACACAGAATAAAAATTCAAAAATAAAAAAAAATATAAAAATTTTCTTTCTTATTATTAATAAAAATAATAAAAAATAATAAATCCAAAATAAAAAAACATTTCCTTTAAAAGAATCAACAATAAAATAATACTTCCAAAAGAAGTATATCCAAAATATCATACGCAATAAACAGATCAAAACACTCCCCATTTTTGACGTCTCACCAGTACGGCTCACCTCTAGTTAGCTAATTCATTAAAGAGAGAGGCATGCAGGCCCGGTCTTCGGATCGCCTCAAGGGACAATGGTTATTCTAAAAATAGCCTCGATCTTTCCTTTTTTTCTTCTCTCCCGCTCTTCTTGATTAGTTAGTCGGATAGAGAGCTACCGTGACTGAGTAGATCTTTTTTGTTGAGTTCCTTTCATCGATTATTTTTCCATTCTAGTAATTTTTTATGGCCTTTAATAAGTAAAAAGTTATAAAAATAGAAAAATTATAAAAACCAAAAATTATTTCTCGTATATCTTCTTATCCAATAATTCTCTTCCTCAATCCATCTAAAATTTGAATTTTTCTTATGTCGACATCCTGTATATCCTTGTTTTCAATGCGAAGGACAAACAATTCCCGCATTGCCCTTGTTCGACTTGTGCGAGTGTGGTTCAAACCTTGTTAATGGAGATTTGCTTCAATTTGTAAGTACCTATTCAAATGCTAACAAATATTTCCTCCAATCTTAATACCACACCTCCACACCTTTTCGGATTATCTTGTCATAATTGTAGGAAAAACACCATCTGAATTTACAAGATAATCCGCGGTGTTGTTTGTTTGTTCGTATTGTCGTGGTTCCTCACAAAGACTATTTTATGTACTCAATTGTGGTGCGAAAACGTTATCCCCATTTGAGAACATGTGGAGTGATCATATGGAACACGAATGTTTGTTTAAATCTACAAAATGATGAATTGTGAAGAAGAATTGAAAGCACAAAGAAAAAAGAATCAAGGAATTTCTTGATACATTTAAAGAATTTTGTTGATATTGTGATAAAAAAAGCAATAGAAGAGAGAGAGCGAATCGCTAAGAAAAAAGAGGCCGAGGAAGTTAGCAGTCCGAACGTAAAAAGAAAGAATGTTTAAAAATCGAAAATTCTCTTCCTAAAGCTTCTACTCGCTCGAGGCGATCTCGCATTGATCCATCATTAAAAGGATTTAAAGTGTTTTGTAAGACAATTTCCTTAGGAGAAATGCAAAGAATTTCCGAGGAATCCGTTAGTTCTTCTAAAAATGAGGTGATACAAGTCTGAACACACAAAAATAATCACGGGAATCTAGTGTTTAAGTATCGCAATCCCTAACCCCAAGAGAGCTAGACGTTATTCCTGATGAGTATTACGATGAGAACTATCAAAAACGTTTTGATGAATTGGTGAAAGATTTTTTAAGTCCTACTTCCATTTATGATAACATTTCCATTGGATATTTGGGGACAATTGAAATTAAGGAAATTGATACTCCTAAAAACACCCTACAAATCCCTTAATGGAAGAACCCCTAGATATTTTCTAATGATGGTATCAATGTATAATGGGGGAGGATATCATTCCATTAATGAGAATTTCAAAAGAAAACTGGTTTATCCCCGAGGAAAAATAATTGACAAATATCTTTAATAATTGACAAATCTTTAAGTGAATCTTTTGTTTCAAGGATGAATGTTTGTCAACCAATTCCGATTACACCCGATGTCCCGATTTTAAAAACCGTTAACTCGCATTTTGACACATCAAAAGATTCATTCGAATCTAGTGTTCGAGATTACTTCTCTATCCCAAGAGAGTCTAACGATCTTTCTAATGGTGTAATTGAAGATTTTCAAAATGAGCTTAATAATGAAAAGAATTCAAATTCCGAAACCATTAACGATCTTTTAATGATGGATGAGCAAATCAACACTACTCCTTCAACGGAGTCAGACGAAATAAAAAAGTCTAGTGTTGAGATTCTTAATCCTATCCCAAGAGAGTCCAACGATGCAAAGGAATGTGAGATTTCTATAAAGGGAAATTCAATGGAATCTAAATTCAAGGGTTTTGAAAATGTGCTTTTTGAACAAAACGAAGAATTCTCAAGTTATGACGAGTTAAGTTCGAAAGTGGAAAATAAATTTGATACATTTAAATGTTTTTCAAAACCACTTTTTGAACTCGATGAGGAAATCATTACTTTGGAGAAAGATGTCTTTCAAAATGAGGTTATTTCAAATCAAGAGAAAATTAATGATACTTGTGAAACGGAGGGAGATTTAAAGTTTTTCGATGATTTGCTTAATGAAAACCCTCTCCCTCCGGATGTTTCTAATGTTGAAAATGATTTTCAAGATAATAAGGAGGAGATTGATATATCTTGTGATATGATTCCTCCGGGAATTGATACCGATGATGACTCGGAAGGGGACGTTCCTCCTTTTGAGGAACCACTTGACGATGTTCTCTTTCCCCTTCCCAAGGTCGATATTTTACCCATCGAGGTTGAGCCCCGTAGGACGGTTCAGGTTTAAGGATTCAGACATACTTATGTGGAAAATATTTCACAAGTTGAAAGGGAATTTCTTTCCATGGTCGATGAATTGTTAAATCTTTCTAATGATGATGAAACCTTTGACCCGGGAGGAGGTGAAAATGATGTTTTGTTTAATAATGGAGAAAATAATGATTTAAACGTTTTCACAATACGAACATTTTTACCATTTGTCACCTATCCTGAGGTTCCAGGAATTTTTGATAATGTGCTTACAAGGAAGAGTTCCTTAACTCTTGATGTTTTTGACCCACTCCACCCACCCGTAATGGACTTTCATGATACCAAAGCATTTTCCGGGTTTACATTTTCTATCTTGAAACTCTTTTCTAAAAAGTTTTTTGAACCCGGAAACAAAAATGCTACGGTATATCTTTCATCCCTAGTTTGGGGAGGTTTCCATCTTTTGGAATTTCTTCACCCTCACTATTACCCTCCATAATAACCTAGTTTGGGGAAAAGAGTCAAGCGAAGGGGACTCTATAATAAACAAGCGCTTCGTGGGAGGCACCCCATGCTTATCCTTTTTATTTTCTTTTGATTTTCTCTTTGCTTCCCCAAGGACAAATTAATTCGGGGTCAAGTATAGCTTGTACTTGGTTAACAAAAACTAAGCCGTTTTCGTTTTGAGCTAACAATGTAAAAGATGAGAGGAAGCTTGTTCTTTTTCGTTCTTGTTGGTTGTTTATGTGTTGTTTTGTGTTTGTTTGACTAAGTTTTCCCCGGATTTTGGAAGATTCATGATCAAATATGTGGAAAGGACAAAGCAATGCCCACAATTTCCATTGATGATCTCCAATCTTCTCTTCATAAAATGGGAAATCTCTTATCCTTGTCTTACTTATCGAACTAACATCTATTCTTTTGCTTGTCCTTAGAATTAGAGATTGTAAAAGATTGCCTTTGACCCTTATTTTTAAACTTTGAGGACAAAGTTTCAATTTTAGATAGGAGGAAGGGAAAATCTCTTCGAAATGACTTTGCATTTCACGCAACCGAGAGAGATGAACGCGAGAAGAGCGCGCGAGAGCGCGCGCGAGAGTTGTGGAAAAGTGAAATTTTGTTTAAATTTATTTGCTTACAAGATAAAGACACAATAGAAGTAAGACTATTTGGGAAAGAACACCACTTTTGGTTAATCCGTTTGGTGAGAAATAGGAGTTAATTTTTGACTTGACACGTGAAAATAGCCCTACTAGTTCTTTAACCTAGCCTTTTGTGGGGCCAAGTTTTCACACAAATCCTTTGCATTGGATTTTAAATGTGAAGGAACAAGAAATGGATGTAGTAAATATAGTGTATTTTGTGTAAGCAAGGTTTATTTGTAAACATCTAAAGCTTATATGAATGAATTGTGTCTTTTATTACCCACAAGCTCTTAACACAACTAATCATACCGTGCTACTTATTAATTTACTAAGGATCAAAACGCGAAGTTAGCGTGAAGTGAAAAAGTCTTACAATTTTGAAAAAAGAAATCAAAGAGAGGCAGAGGCGATAGGGGAAGTGGGTAAAGATTTTTGTGTCAAAATATCTAAGTAGATTTTCTCAAGTGAAAATTTTCCATTCACAAAAATAGAAATTATAAAAGAAGGCCAATGAAGCTTTCTAATGCAAAAGGCATTATTTTTGTGCCAATGAAGCATTCGCAAAATAGAATAATAAAAGCTATATATAGTTTTAATAAGTCGTTCGTATCCAGTTGGGAAGAAAGTGAGACTCCGGATTGGGTCGCAAGCAGACTAAGGAAAATCTATATACGTGGAATTAATTGTCGTAGGCATTCATCACTCGGAGAGCGCTGGCCCTAGTGTGAAGATGTGCAACTAAGGGAACTTGGATCCCTAGGCTTTGTAGGCAAAAAGGTGTTGTCTGCGATAACACCAAACCAAACTCCATCCCAATGGTTACAGCTTGCGAACCCAACCCAACACACCGCCAAACGTTAGGCAGCGGAGGTGGGGTTCGCTCGCGACGCGCTGCGACACCGGTTGTTGATAGCGATATCGCGAGCGAGAGAGTGAGCGTCGAAGGTGTGCCTTAAGTAGGAGTTGAGAGACAGAACGTAGCGAACAACATTCCTAATGAAAAAAAAAATTTAGTAAAATGGAAAATAAAAGAATGGGGTAAAAATTTCAATTTTTCCTCAATCAATTATAATATTTTTGATTCCTAATCTCTTTAGCTTTGAGTCGAGGGTTATATCTATGTTATTAACATTTACGTGCTCAAAAGCTGTGCGAAGCGAGAGAGTGGAGCGCGCGTCTTAATGGATTTCAACTAATCTATAGGACTGAAGGCGGGAGGCGGAGAGTGATCTAAATGAGTTAGTCAAAAGAGTGCACCCATCTTAATCATTAAATTTATTCTCCTTGGGAGTGAAAAGGTTCACGAGTTGTAAGTAAAGAGACTTAATCATTTGACTTATATTGACAATGATACTTAGTTAATAGCTTTTTTAGTCCCTAGTGAAAAGTCAGGAAGATGAATTTCCATCTTTGGTGCTCTATTGAATCGGAGTAGCCCTATACTCTCTCATCTATCTCTCTCCTCTAGTTGCAAAGTTGCGCGCAGTCGAGAGCGCAGCGAAGCGCGAGCGTGTGTTTTCCATGAGAATAAATGTGAGAGAAGAAAAGCTTAAGGTTGTTTAAAAGGTGAATCATCAAAAGTGAAAACAAGGGCATTTTGGAAATTTGTTAGTTTTCAAAGTGTACACTTGATAACATTGACGTGAAAGGACACGGGCAATACCTTTATATTGCGGGAATTTTGATAAGATGTCTTAATGTATATATATCTTACCCCCGGAATTTTTGCCAAATAAAAGCCAAAAAGATGCCAAAAGGATAGAAAATTGTGTGCTTTTGTGTCTATTGTGCAAGAAAGGATAATAAAGACAAAAGTGAGCAAAATCAGTCAAAACCGACAAGAAACGGAAAAGGCAAGACAAGAGTGAAGAATGAAAGCCAAAATCAAAGCCGGATCAGCCCAATACAACAAGGAAAGAAAGCAAATAAAAGCCAAGGACCAATGTTGACAAGTTTTCAAAGAACAAGGGCTCATTTGAATGTTTTAAAATACAAGGGACCAAAGTTGTCAAAGTGGAAGTTTGTTTATAAAGGGAGAAAAAAGGAATAGAAACCACAAGGGCTGGTATTGACAAGTTTGAAAGTTCTTTTATACTACAAAAGAGGAAATGAAACGCAAGGACCATTTATGTCATTAAGCCAAAGATTCAAACCACAAGACGCGGCTTAAAAGTCCTAACCGCCTCCCAACTGTTTTTCCCGCCCAAACTTACAACAAACCCATCTTCACCAAATTCACTTCCCCCGCTCCTCTACAGCTTTTTACCTCGTATTAAAGCCACTTCCCAGGGAGATGGGATCCCCGACGTATCATTTTCATTACACGTGGCATTCCTTGTTTGTCCAACAACCTCATCTCCTCTGCAATCCAACGGCTACAAAGAAGTTTAAAATGATCAAGGGCTCACATTCAAGAGAAGATTCGAGAAATTGTCACTTCTCTTCTTCAATCCTCTATAAATAGAAGTGTAGACGTTCATTTTAGGAGTTAGTTAGCAAGTTTGATTTTTAGTTTGTAATTTTCTTTATTTTTAAGCACTTTCTTTTGAGTTTTTTCAAATTCAGCTTTAATTCACTTGTACTATTCATCTTTCAGCTTGTACTTAACTATTTTGAGTAATACAATTCAGTTTTTAAGTTTCAATTGTTTTTCTTTTATAGTTAGTTAATTTTTTAGTTTACTTTGTAATTTTTCCTTTTTAGCTTAAGTTTACTGTTCATTTTGCGAATTAAGCTTTTAAAACTTTCAAATTCAGTTGTACTTTCTATTTTAAAACTTGTACTCTTCATTTCTAAGCAATAAAGCTATTTGAGTTGATTTCATTTTGAAGTTTTCAAGTAATAAGCTAGTATTAGCTAATAAGCTCGTAATAAGCTTAATATAGCTTATTTTGTTCAAAAGTTGTTCAATTCTTGTTAAAAGCTTTCTATAAACTGAATTTGTTTTCTTTAGTTCAAAGTTGTCCAGTTTAAGTCAATTTGATTCAAGTTTGGAAGCATTATGGAATAATAAGCAATTGTGAGCTTAATGAGCTTATAGCTTATTGGTTTAGAAGCAAGGTGCTAGTTAGGAAACTGAGTTTTAAAGCCACTCATTCAGATAGAGTGGCTAGGGTCAGAGATTTCAAATTTCAGGTTTCACATTCTTCATTTCCTTTTAGCATTGGAATCTTAATGCAGTAGCTTATTGCTTTACTATTTGTGTGCTTAAATTTGTTGGATATTGTTTAGTTTGTTTAGAAATTCAAATGCCTTAAGCTGTTATAGCTAGAAAATCCATGTAGTTGTAATTTCCTTTAAGTTCTGTCATATTAGTATAATTGGCTAGCTGATAAACTAGCTTATACCTATTAATAAGCTTAAGTTTTTAATGCTAAATTAGCTTTACTAGGTTAGTTTAAGTGTGAGTAGCTATAAAGTTTTAGCAGTTTTAGTTTAAAAATAGATTTTAGATTAAAAATGGTTTGGACAGTGCATATTAAGTGGTGTTTGGGTTAAGGCCTGTTTGACTTTAAAAGTCAACAAAATCATGTCAAATCTCTTTACCTAGTTTAGTTAAGTGTTTTAATCAAGTTTTGAATAGGTTTTAGGAATTAGTTTGTAGAATGTTAAAGTTTTAAGGCTCAAAATTCCTTTCTAGCACCAGGGCATTTCAGAGAGTGAAGTGGTTTTAGCTTTAAGAGATTTACAGCTCTCTAGTGTTCCATATTGTTTAAAGCAGGCTTAGATACATGTATTTAGTAGGTTTAAAGAATTCTCTCCTCAAAGTTTAGCCTGCATTTATATATTGGTCAATTGCATCAGCAACAACAGTTAAAACTGCTGTTGCTTATCATTTTTTTAGCCATTTTTTTAGCCTTTATAATTAGGAATTAGAAGTTAGGATTAAGTATTTTGTTAATACTCCATTAGTTAAATATGAATCATCACTTAAGTTTCATTTCTCAGCTTTCAATCTAGCTTATTTGTACTAGCAAAAGTGGTATAGCAGCAGTTAGACTTCTAGTTTAATTTCTTTTTGATTCCTTATTTCTAGTTAATATTTTAAAATTCCTTTTATCTAGGTTCATCAAACATTCATAGTATAACTTATCTTTGAAATTTTAGTTTCTAGAATCTAGTTTTAAGCTTTTTAGCTTATTAGGAAAAGCTTAATTTTAGTTATAAGCTGAACCTTGCACTTTTCACAATCAAATTTCTTTTTAATCTTGTTAATTCTTAGCATATTTCTTTTTAGATATCTTTAGTACACATCTTAATCTCCATTTATCTTCTTTTGGATTTCATTTTCAGTAAGAAATAAGCTAGAAAAAAAGCTAAAATGTGAATAAGCTGTTAAACCACTAGTTACTGTAACAGATTTTAAAAGCTTAGTTTTCTAGCTTATTGAGTTGTTAAAATTAGCAAGTGCCTTTATTAAAGTTGTTTAGAATAAGCTCTTTTATAACTTTGTAGTTTTAAGTTTTTGCTAATTCTCACTTTTTCAATAAGCCAAAAATAAGCCATAGCGTAGGGTCTAAATTGTACTTTTTCAATAGTTTGAGGTTATACGTTTTCACTAGAGTGTAAATTTCCACAAGTTTTCCCGCCTACCCTTTACTTTCCTTTATTACACTTTCTACCCTGTCTTTTTAGAATAAATAAACTAGTTTTAAAATTTTTAATTTTAGTTTTTAAAAATTAGGGTTAGGTTTTTAATTGACAAAATTAGGTTTCAATTAGGGTATAAAAATTAGGGCTTTTTGTTCTATTCAATTTCTGCACCTTTCTAGTTTATTAAAACCATTTTTCTTTATTTTTCTAGTTAAAATTGTATTTTCTAGGAATTAAAATAGGTTTTAGTTAATTTCTTTTTCTTTAATAAATCATAAAAAATAGAAAAATAGTTGAAATTTTTTAATTCTTTTTGAGATAATTTTCTTTTTCAGTCTAGTATTTTTGAAAAATAAAAATAGAATTTTAGTTTTAATTTTTAGAAAAAGTTTATTTTTGTTAATTCATTTTTCTTTAAAAATTCATAAAAAATTCAAAAATAGCTAAAAAATTCTAATTCTTTTTCCTAAAATTTTCTTTTTAAATTTGTGATTTTTAGGTATAAAATTTGTTAAAAGTAGTGCCTTAGATTTTAAATTTCAGTTTTAGCTCACGTTTTTAATTTTCGTGTATTAAAATTTCGTGCTAGTTAATTGTTTTTAGTTTTTGCTATTAAATTTGTAGTGTAATTCAAAATTCAAAAATCCTTTATTATTCTTAACTCGAATCCGAATTATTCCCGAATCTCAATTCACGACTTCGTTGGGATACGACCCGAGAAGAAATACTTCCCGGTTAAAAAATATACATATTGTGTTTTCTTAAGTGAGATTTTATCCTTTTATTTCTCTTGTTTGAGAAGTAATTTGGAAAGAATTTTCACGGGATTAATACTTTATTTATATAAATTTGACTAGTGCTTTCAACTGAATCATGGGTCAAACTTGCAATGGACACTCCAAATGAGTGTGAATGAACACTTATCAAACAAAATCCAAGCTTTGAAAAGCTTGGATCAAAATTATCTATCTATCTTTAGGATATAATCTCCCCTGGTGCAAAATTTAACAAATTGCACTTCAAAATGATTTTAAACACAAACTAACCTATCAAACTTTAACAAAACTTAATCAATTATGAAATCCAAGCTGACCAAAGTGTAAAAACCAAATTACTTTGACTTTTTGAGGTCAAACTAAACTAAACCAAACACTCCTTTATTTTTATTAAAACTCAAACAGCTTATGAAAATGAACCCTAATGATTGGAATTTGAAATCCAGATTATAATAAGCTAAAATGAACCCTATTAAGCAAATTTAGACTAACCAATAAGCAAAATCCATAAGCTATAAGCGAAAATAGTATTTTTGGTGTTTTTTAAGAGTTTTTATGAAATGAAATAGTTATTAACCTATGAAAAACTTTGATTAATCTAACCTAACTTATAAAACCTACACAAACAAATAACTTTAAGAGATTAAATCCAACAATTTTACCACAAGGACACTAACAGTACTAACTTAAAGTTAGTACTGCTAGTTCCAAACACTCCCTTAAAATCCATTTAAGCTTGCAAATCTGATTTCTATCTATCAAAACTTGAATACCAGATAACAATTAGCTTTGAAGGACAAATGAATTCCCGCATTGCCCGTGTTCGACTTGTGCAAACCTTGTTAATGGAGATTGCTTCAATTGTAGTACTTATTCAAGTGCTAACAATTATTCTCCTAATCTTTATACCACACCTCCACACTTTTCGGATTATTCTTGTCATGATGGTGAGGGTAATACACCACATGATTTACAAGATAATTCGTGTGTTGCTTTGTGTTCGTATTGCCGTGGTTCTCACGAAGACTATTGTTGTACTCAATTGTGGTGCGAAAACGGTTATCCCATTTGTGAGACATGTGGAGGTATCATATGGATCACGAATGTTTCAATCTACAAAATGATGAATTTGAAGAAGAGTTGAAAGCACAAAGAATAAAGGATCAAGAATTTCTTGATACATTTAAAGAACTTTGTGATAGTGTGATTAAAAAGCAAAGAGAAGAGAGAGAGCGAATCGCTAAAGAAAAAGAGGCCGAGGAGTTAGAAGCCGAACGTAAAAAGAAAGAATGTTTAAAAATCGAAAATTCTCTTTCTAAAGCTTCTACTCGCTCGAGGCGATCTCGCATTGATCCATCATTAAAAGGATTTAAAGTGTTTTGTAAGACAATTTCTTTAGGAGAAATGCAAAGAATTCCCGAGGAATCCGTTAGTTCTCTAAAAATGGGGGATGAGCATCTTAACACACAAAAAGATTCACGGGAATCTAGTGTTAAGTATCCTATCCCAACCCCAAGAGAGCTAGACGTTATTCCCGATGAGTATTACGATGAGGACTATCAAAAACGTTTTGATGAATTGGTGAAAGATTTTTTAAGTCCTACTTCCATTTATGATAACATTTCCATTGGATATTTGGGGACAATTGGAATTAAGGAAATTGATACTCCTATTACACCCGACATTCCCTTAAGGGAAGAGACCCCTAGATATTTCTATGATGGTTCAATGGATAATGGGGAGGATATCATTCCATTAATGAGGATTTCAAAAGAAACCGGTTTACCCGAGAAAATAATTGACAAATCTTTAAGTGAATCTTTTGTTTCAAGAATGAATGTTTGTCAACCAATTCCGATTACACCCGATGTCTCGATTTAGAAACCGTTAACTCTTTAAAAATGGGAGAAGTGCATTTTGACACATCAAGAGATTCATTCGAATTTAGTGTTCGAGATTCCTTCTCAATCCCAAAAGAGTCTAATGATCTTTCTAATGGTGTAATTGAAGATTTTCAAAATGAGTTTAATAATGAAAAGAATTCAAATTCTAAAACCATTGCCGATTTGCCCATTAAAGGATTCTCTTTAATGGTGGATGAGCAAAATCAACACTACGTACTCAGACGAAATTAAAAAAGTCTAGTGTAGATTCTTAATCCTATCCCAAGAGAGTCCAACATGCAAAGGAATGTTGGATTTCTATAAAGGGAAATTCGAATGGAAATCTAAAATTTTCAAGGGGTTTTGAAAATGTGCTTTTTGAACAAAACGAAGAATTCTCAAGTTATGACGAGTCAAGTTCGAAAGTGGAAAATAAATTTGATACATTTAAATGTTTTTCAAATCCACTTTTTGAACTCGATGAGGAAATCATTACTTTGGAGAAAGATGTCTTTCAAAATGAGGTTATTTCAAATCAAGAGAAAATTAATGATACTTGTGAAACGGAGGGAGATTTAAAGTTTTTCGATGATTTGCTTAATGAAAACCCTCTCCCTCCGGATGTTTCTAATGTTGAAAATGATTTTCAAGATAATAAGGAGGAGATTGATATATCTTGTGATATGATTCCTCCGGGAATTGATACCGATGATGACTCGGAAGGGGACGTTCCTCCTTTTGAGGAACCACTTGACGATGTTCTCTTTCCCCTTCTCGAGGTCGATATTTTACCCATCGAGGTTGAGCCCGTAGAGGTCATGTTTAATGACTCACATACTTATGGGGAAAATATTTCACAAGTTGAAAGGGAATTTCTTTCCATGGTCGATGAATTGTTAAATCTTTCTAATGATGATGAAACCTTTGACCCGGGAGGAGGTGAAAATGATGTTTTGCTTAATAATGGAGAAAACAATGATTTAAACGTTTTCACAATACGAACATTTTTACCATTTGTCACCTATCCCGAGGTTTTACCCGCATCTTACTCCACGGGGAGTGAAGATAAAGTTTTTAAACCGGGTATTTTTGATGATGAGCTTGAAAGGAAGAGTTCTTTAACTCTTGATACTTTTAAAAAAATTTAAATATATTAAATAATAAAAAAAAAATAATAATAAAAAAATTAAAAATAATAAGAAAAAAAAAAAAAAAAAAAAAAAAAACAATAAAAAAAAAAAAAAAAAAAAAGAAAACAAATAAAAAAAATATAAAAAAAAATAAAAAATAAAAAAAAATAAAAAATTTAAAAAAAAAAAAAATATATATTAAAAATAAAATTAATAATAAATTTAAAATTAAAAAAATACAAAAAATAAAAAAAAAAAAAAAATAAATAAATAATTAAAAAAAAAAAAAAAAAAATAAAAACAAAAAAAAATATAATTAAAATAAAAATAAAAAAAATAAAAAAAAAAATAATATAATTTTTTTTTGTAAAAAATACAAAAAATAAAAAATAAATTAAATAATTATAATAATTAAAAAAATTTAAAAAATAATATAAAAAAAAAAAATTGAAATTTATAAAAAAAAAAAAAAAATTTAACATAAAAAAAAAAAAAAAAAAAAAACATAAAAAAATAAAATAAAATAATAAAAAAGTAAAAAAAAAAATAAAAAAAAGAAAAAAAATAAAATTAATTAAAATAATTAAAAAAATAAAAAAAAAATAAAAAATTTAATAAAAAAAACAAAAATATTAAAAAAAAAATAAAATAATTATAAAATTTATAAGTAAAAAAAAAATCAAAAATTTATAATAAATAATAAATATAAAAAAACAAATAAAAATTATAAAAAAATTATAAATAAAAATTATAAAAAAAAATAATAAAAAAAAAAAAAAAAAAAGATTAATAAAAAAAAAAAAAAAGAAAAAAAATTTTTAAGTTAAAAAAAAATAATAATAAAGAAATAAAAAAAATAAAAAATAAATAAAATATTAAAATATAAATAGTAAAAATATTAATTAAAATATAAAATAATAAAAAAGAAAATAAATAAAAACAAATAAAAAAGTTAATAAAAGAAAATAAAATAAAGAAAAATAAAGAAAAAAAAATAATAAATTAATTAAAAAATAAATAAAAAATAATAAAAATTAAAATAAAAAAATTAAAATAAAAAAAAATAATTTAATATTAAAAAAATTATGAAAAAAAAAAAAAAAAATAAAAAATAAAAAAAAAAAAAAAAGATTATAAAAATTAAATATAAAAAAATTAAAAAATAAATAAATGTTTTTAACAAATAAAAAAAAATATAAATATAGAGAAAAAAAAAAAAAAAAAAAAATAAAAAATAATAAAAAAATAAATTAAATTTATTAATTAAAAAAAATAATAATAAAAAACGAAATTAAATAAGATATAAATAAAAAAAAAAATTAAAATACAGAAAATAAAAAATTAAAATAATTAAAAACTTAAAATTAAAATTAAAATAAAATAAAAAAGGAAAAAAAAAAAAAAAAAAAAAAAATAAAACAAAAAATAAAAAAATAAAAAAAAAAAAAAAATAAAATTTTAAAAATAAAAATAAAAAAAAATGATAAAATAAAAAAAAATATAATTAAAGAAAATGAAAATTATAAATAATGAAAATAATTAAAAATTAAAAATAAAATTAATAAAATAAAAAATTAAATATAAAAAAAATTTAAAATAACAAATTATAGATATTATAAATAAAAAAAATAAATTAGAAATTAAAAAAAAAAATATAAAAAAATAAATTTAAAAAAAGAAATAATTTTAAATAAAAAAAAAAAATAAAAAAAAAAAAAATTGAAAATAAATAATATAAAAAAAAAAAAAATAATTAAATTAATATATTAATAAATAAAAAAAAATTAAAAAAAAAAATAATTAACAAAAAATAAAAAATAAAAAAAAAAATTATAATAGAAACTTATAAAAAAATAAAAGATTAAATTTTATAAAAGTAAAAAAAAAGTAAAAAAAAAAAAAATATACAAAAAAAAATATTACAAAAAAAAAAAAATAATAAAAACAGTAAAAAAAATCAAATATAAATTATATAAAAAATAACTAAAAAAAAAATAAAATATAAAAAAAAGAAAAAAAAAAAAGTTATAAAAAAAAAATATTATTATAAAATAAAAAATTAAAAAATAAAAATTAAAAAAAAATTTATTAATAAAAATTAATTATTATTAATAAAAAAAAATATAAATATAAAAAAAAAAATTGAAATATAAAAAAAAAATATAAAAAAAAGAAATAAATAAATTATAGATAAAAAAAAAAAAAAAAAATAAAAAAAAAAAAAAAATAAAAATAAATAATAGTAATATAAAAAAATTAAAAAAAAAAAAAAAAAAAAAAAAAAAATTTAAAATTAATAAAAAATAAATAAAAATAAAAAAAAAAAAAAAAAAAAAAAATTAAAAATAAAATAAAAAAAAAAATTTAAAGAAGTAAAAAATAAAGAAAAAATAAATAAATTAAAAAAATTATATAAAATAAATAAAAAAAAAAAAAAAATGAATAAAAAAATAAAAATAAAAAAAAAAAAAAAATTAAAAAAATAAAATATAATAATTATAAAAATTAAAAAATAAAGAATAAATTAATAGTAAAAAGAAAAGTAAAATTTATTAATAAATTTATAATATAAAATAAAAATAAAAAATAAAATAAAATAAAAATTAAATAAGATTTAATAAAAAAAAATAAAAGTAAATAAAAATAAAAAAAAAAAAAATAAATGATCCCACCCGACCCACCCTTCATCCATCATTCATCTTTAGTTTGGGGAAATATCCGTTTAACGGGTGTTCTTCATCCTCATTTTTACACTCCATGACACTTTCATTTCCATTTTGCTTCCCCAAGGACAAATCAATTCGGGGTCGAGTATAGCTTGTACTCGGTGAATAAAAACTAAGCCGTTTTAAGTTGTTTTTGAGCTAACAATGAAAATGATGAGAGGAGGCTTGTTCTCTTTCGTTCTTGTTGGTTGTTTGTGCTTGTTTGTCTAGGTTTTCCGGATTTTGGAGGATTCATGGTTCAAGATTGTGGAAGAACAAAGCAATACCCACAAATTTCCATTGATGGTCTCCAATTTTCTCTTCATAAAGTGGGAAATCTCTTATCCTTGTCTTTATCGAACTAACATCTATTCTTTTGGCATGACCTTAGAATTTTTGTTTAGATTCCTTTTGACCCTTATTTTTAAACATTGAGGACAATGTTTCGTTTTAGTTTGGGGAAGGATATCTTCGATATTGACTTGCATTTCACGCAACCTTGTTTGAATCTTTTTGAATTATCCTTTTTGTGAAAAAAAGTGGAAATTTTTAAATTTTTGCTTACAAGAGAAGCTCAATAGAAGCTTAGTTTGGGAAAAAACACCACTTTTTGGTAATCCGTTGGTGAGAAATAGGAGTTAATTTTGACTTGACCGGGTGAAAATGCCCTAGCTAGTTCTTTAACCTACCTTTTGTGGGGCTAAGCTTTCACAAATCCTATTGCATTGGATTTTAAAAATGTGAAGAACAAGAGATGATGTAGTTAAATATAAGTGTATTTGCTTAAGCAAGGTTTATTTGGAAAACCTAAAGCTTATATGAATGATTTGTGTCTTTTTACTCCCACAAGCTCTTAACACACCTAATCATACGTGCTCTTTTTAATTTAACTAAGTCAACCAATGTCTTTAGAAAAAGTCTTACATTTTGAAAAAGAATTCATTTTATTATGTAAGTAAGATTTTTGGTTTCAAATTTATAAGTTGATTTTCTAAAGTGAAAATTTTCCATTCACCAAAAATATAATTATAAAAAGAATGCCAATGAAGCATTTCTAATGCAAAAGCATTATTTTTCGTGCCAATGAAGCATTCGCAAAAATAGAATAATAAAAGCTATATATAGTTTTAATCGTTGGCGTATCCATGTTGAGAGTGAGACTCGGATGGGGTCGCAACTAAGGATTAAGACTATGTACGTGGAATCAAGGTTCGTAGGCATTCATCACTAGGGAGCGCGGCCTAGGTGGTGATTGCAACTAAGGGACTTTGGATTCTAGGCTTTGTAGGAAGAAGGTGTTGTCGCGATAACCCACAAACGTTAGTAGCGGAGTGGGGGTTCGAACTAAGAACACCGGTTGTTGATGCGATATCCTATTTGGGAGAAAGGCCTAAGTAGGGGTTCGAACTAAGAACAACATTCCTATTGCAAAAAAATAATAATTTATAGTATATTGAAAATAAAAGAATGGTTAAAATTTCATTTTCTAAAATCAAGTTATAAATTTTGTTTCCCAATTTCTTTTAGCTTTGAGTCGAGGTTTATCTATGTTATTAACATTTAAGCTCACAAGGCTTAAGTGTAAAGCTTAGATGGATTTCAACTATAAAGATAAATTGATCTATGGTTAAGTTGAAAAGAGTGCACACATCTTAATCATTAATTTATTCTTGGGAGTGAAAAGTTCACAAGTTGTAAGTATAAGAGCTTAACCATTTGGACTTATATTGACAATGATCTTGTTTAATAGCTTTGTTTAGTCTAGTGAAAAGTCAGGGAAGACGAATTTTCCTCTTTTGTGCTCTATTAATCGGGAGTAGCCTATTTCAATGAGCCTAAAAGTTGCAAAATTGCAATGATTGCCATTAATGTGTTTCCATGAGATAAAATGTTGAGAAAAAGCTTAAGATGTTTAAAAAGGGGATTCATAAAAGGTGAAAACAAGGGCATTTTGGAAACTTGTTAGTTTACAAAGTGTACACTTAATAAAATTGCGTGAGGACACGACAATCCTTTAGTTTGGGGAATTTTGATAAGTGTTAAATTGTATACATAAAATACCCAGGATTTCGCCAATAAAAGCCAAAAATATGCCAAAAGATGGAAATATGTGTGCTTTTGTGTCTCAATGTGCAGGAAAGGATATTAAAGTCAAAACGAGCAAAAACCGACAAGAAATGAAGAGACAAGTACAAGAGAGAGATTTGAAGCCAATTTCAAAAGCCGGATCAAGACCGTGGTCGAGAAAAGACAAGAAAGTAAAGAAAAGGACAAAAGTTTGAAGGAAAAAGACTATTATACCCTTTGAAGAAGATGCAAAATTACTAAAATACCCTTTGGGCCCTTCTATACCATTTGGATCACAAAAGCCCAACAATGAGCCCAAAATCAAAGCCCATATCTAAGTTTACTAAACTACAAGGGCCAGAAATGCAAAATCTCAAACTTATTTATATACTACACTGGATAAAAAGAAACAGAGGGACTACTTATGCAATTAGCCCAAAGTATTAAATATAACAGCTTTTCCCCCCGTCCCTTTCATCTCCCTAACTGTTTTAAAACCGTTTTTCCCGCCAAAAAAACCCAACCTCCCCAAATCCTCTCCCGTTTCTTCCAACTCCATCCCACCAATCAGAGTTCAACTCCACGTCATTTTTGTACACTTGGCAGCTTCTCATTGGTTCAAACACGTCACCCATAACATCCAACGGTCAAGATCATTTCTTTATTATCACCTCAAGCTCCTCAACCTCTATAAATAGGCATTTAGGTTCTCATTTTTAAGAGTTAGTTAAGAGTTTTAATTTTCAGTTGTAAATTTCCTTTTAAGTCTTTTGTAATCGTTACTCTTTTAATATCAAGCTTATTTTCAGATTTAAGCTCTCAATATTCTTCACTACTGTTCTAAAAGCTTTGTTAAGTTCTTCTAGTTACTTTTACAAGCTAATATAAGCTGTTTTCATTTTATTTTACAAAAAGTCAAAGCTTTCAAAAAAAGTCAAAGGAAAGTCAAACAAGCTTCAATAAGCTTGTTTCTACTTTTCAAACTTTCAATTCTGTTCTAAAAGGTCTTTTTACATAAGTTTGACTCAATTTAGCTTTCAAAAGCTAAATTGAGCTTTTATTTCATCAAAATCCACAGTGCTCTGTCCATAAGCTCATATAAGCTGTTGATTATGGGTAATAAGCCAGAAATGGATGGGCTTGGGATTAAATAAGCTTCATTTCTACCAGCTGGACCTAGGGGATTGATAGGTTAGGTTTAGGTCTTCTACAGCTGCTTTGGACAGCTTGTAAGTCCTCTTTCTTAATCTAGCTTAAAATCTCATTTACTGTTCATTAGCTTAAAAGTAGCTTAATCTTACTTTCAGTTGCTTATTAATGCTTCCTTAGCTTTAATTCATGCTTCAGTAGTTAATTTTTTTTGCTCTCCTTATTCTGCTTTAAGTTCTCATTCAAAGTGTGTCAATTCTGTCATAATTAGTGATTTAGCTTAATATTCTGTTGCAGCCTATTATCTTTAATTCAAGTGCTTAATTTTCAGTATCTCTGTGCTTAATTCAGTCTCAATTTCCTTTTGCTCATTTTGTTTTAGTAATTAGCAGTCTTCTTTAGTTTTATAAGGAATTTAGATTTCTTAAGGTGTGTTTGGGATAAGCTCTTAAACACCTGCCAAACACTCCTTTGCTGCATTAAAGCCATAAGTTCAGCTTTAATAGTCTTTAATAAGCTTAGGATTTCATTTTTAGCAAAAGTTATGATCTAGATTTTAGTCTTTCAATATTTTCTAAGTGTGCCTTAAAAATTAGTTTTTGAAATTAGACCTAGCTTATGATATCTTAACTTTCAGTTTTAAGCTTTTAAGTTTACATTTCCTAGTCCTTTAGTGTCCTTATAGCAGTAGCATTAGATCCTTTAGTTGCCTGTCTTTGCATTTTGCCATTTCACTTATTCTGTCAATATCAGCAGTAGCAAAAAGAAGTAAATAAGTTTCATATTTTTTTCACTAGCACTTTTAAATCTTCAAATAGATTCCAAGATCTGAGATTAAAGAAATTTTTAGAAGCTAGTAGTAAAGGTTTTAAATATAAACAAAGCTTTTTCATTTTGAAAATCATTTGATAGCTTAAAACTAGGCCTTAAGTAGCTGTTTCGGTTTGTACTTAAGACTGTTTAGTTAGTCATTAAGCTGAACCTTTACTTTTTAAGAGTAAATTTCTTGATAATCTAGTAACCTTTTAGCTTATTTCTTTCTAGTTATCCTTAGTACACATTATAAGCTTCATTTAGTTTCTTTTGGTTTTTACTTTCATTGAGAATTAAGCTAGAAATAAGCCAAAGTTTAGAAAAGTTAAGTTTTTTAAGAAACATCTTAGTTTCTGAAGAACAGGTTAAGAAGCTAATTTTCTAGCTTATCTAGTTGATAAAAGTTCAAAGTGCTTTTGTTAAAGTTGTAGTAGATAAGCTCAGGTCCAACTTTTATGTTTTAAGTTTTTGCTTATTTTCATTTTTGCAATAAGCTCAAAATTGCTTAAGTCGTAGGGTTTGTTTGGTACTTTCTTAATAGTTAAAGGTGTTCTGTTTTAACTGTAGTGTAAATTTTAGTTACTTACCCCGCCTACCCTTTATTTTCAGTTGTTGCATTTTCTACCCTGTTCTTTTAGTTTAATAAAATAGTTTTTATATTTTTAATATTAGTTTTAATAAAATTAGGGTTTAGATTTTAATTAGCAAAATTAGGGTTCAATTGATTAGTAAAAATTGGGCATTTTTATACTATTAGATTTCTGCACATTTTTAGTAGTTAAAAATCATTTTTCTTTATTTTTCCAATTGAATTTGTATTTTCTAGAAATTAAAATAGATTTTTGGTAATTTCTTTTTCTTAAGAAATTCATAGAAAATAGAAAAATAGTGGGAAAAATCTAATTCTTTTTGTAATAATTTTCTTTTTCATTCTAGTATTTTTAAAAAATAAAAATAGATTTTTAGTGTTAATTTTTAGAAAAAGTTTATTTTTAGTAATTCATTTTTTCTTTAAAAAATCATAGAAAATTCAAAAATAGTTAAAAAATTCTAATTCTTTTTCCTAAAATTTTCTTTTTAAATTTGTGATTTTTAGGTATAAAATTTGTTAAAAGAAGTGCCTTAGATTTTAAATTTCAGTTTTAGCTCACGTTTTTAATTCACGTTTGTTAATTTTTCGTATTAGTTAAACGTTTTTAATTCTTGGATTGTTTTTATAGTTTAATTGTGCTATTATATTCGTAGTGTAATTCAAAATTAAAAAACCCTTTATCCATTCTTAACTCGAATCCGAATTATTCCCGAATTTCAATTCACGACTTCGTTGGGATACGACCCGAGAAGAAAATACTTCCCGGTTAAAAATATACGTATTGTGTTTTCTTAAGTGAGATTTTATCCTTTTATTTTCTCTTGTTGGAGAAAGATAATTTGGACAAGAATGTAACACCGGTGATTGATACCTATTCATATATTAATTTGACTAGTGCTTACACACGTTACAAATTTTGCGCCGTTGCCGCGGGAAAGACGGTGAACGATTTTTGGTAGGATATACTTTTTTTCTTTTTTTTCAGGAGAAGTTAGAGTTTTGAAGACCCTTCCTTCTTGGAAGTTACTTTGCTATTTTTGGATATATACTATAAAAATACAACCGTTCATTTAATTCGATTCCTAATCGAATATTAGTTAAAATACAAAAATAAATATACATATTTGGATACTAGGCTATCCATCTTAAACCATTCCCAAATAAAAACAAAATTAATCGTGAGTTACTTGCGAGGTACGACGGACCTTCGAGTTTACAAACTATAAGGTGAGTATAAGGAAAGGTGATAAGCTACTTGCTAAGAAGTCATTGCGGCTCGCTAAGCCTTTCCGCTCACTTGTGCGTAATCTTGGAGAGGATTAATCGTTGAAGCTTGTAATTAACGGTTGCCAAAAATATTTTTCTTTTTGTTTTCCTTCCTAATAAATACTAAAAATTGTAAATTTTCTCAAAAATAATCTTCTTAATTACAAATTCTTCTTTTTATTATTTTCACTAGTGCATGACAACACTAGTTCTTCCTTGGAATTACCACAATTCTCGAGAAGACGTAAGTCGTCGAGTTCTCGAAACAACAAGAGGGCAATCCTTCATATTCCGGATACGATTACAATGGAGTTTTAACCGTCTATGGGCTTTCCGGACAACTTCAAAGTCAAGCTCCACCGGGGGGTCTGAACGTGCTATAGTTGTACCACTCATCATCAATGCTCAAAATTTTGAACTAAAATCCTCTCTCATTAATCTTGTTCAAAATCGAATTTTTCGAGGAGGTAATGATGAGGAGCCTCATGCTCATATTCGTCATTTTGAGAGCATAACTAATAATCAAAGGTACCCGGATGTACCTAACACCACCATCAAACTTCTTCTCTTTCCATTTTCTCTTGACGGGGTTGCCAAAACGTGGCTTGACAAAGAACCCCCGAATTCTATTCTTACATGGGATGACTTAGTGTCTAAGTTCATCAACTTTTTCTTTCCACCTTCTAAGACTACCAATCTTCGGAATGAAATAACGAATTTTCGACAAATTGCTCAAGAATCTTTCTCCGAAGCTTGGGAGCGTTTCAAGGAACTTCTAAGGAAGTGTCCTCATCACGGGTTTTCGCTCATGCACCAATTAGACACATTCTATAATTCGTTGAGCTATAATGATCAAGATTCTCTTAATTCCGCTGCCGGTGGCAATTTTCTCTACAAAAGTCCAACCGAAGGACTACAAATCATAGAGAATAAAGCCAAAGTTAGATGTTCACGAAACGCCGTGATGCGAGTGAGTACGAATGCTCCTCCATCTTCTTCTACTTCTTCATCATCTAACTTCGAATTCCAACAAATGGCGGCGGCATTAGAGGATAAGATGACTTTGACTTTTAGGAATGAGATGAATGAGATGAAAAATATGATGAAAGCTCTTGTGCCTACTCCCATTCCGATTAAAGCGGTGGAGGAAAGGTGTACTACTTGTGGTAGTAATCATAGTTATAATGTGTGCCCAATGAATAGAGGAGCTTATGACTACCCGGTCTATCATGACAATTTTCAACAATTCCAACAAGCCGCTGCGGTTGGTGGTTTTGTTCAAGGGAATTCCGGGTACCCTCCTTCTAGTGTGGCTTCTTACACAAGACCACCGGGCTTTACTCAACCCAATCCCCAAGCTTCTAGACCTAACCAAGGATACAATGGGAACCAAGGGTATAATGGGACTAGGAATGTGAACCAAACCAATCAAGTTAACCATGGAGCTAACTTGGGGCTTAACCAACAAGCTCAAGCTTATCAAGCCCCGGTTGCTCAAGTACCGGTTGCTTACTCAAAGTTCGAGGCCTACACAAAAGCTAATGATGCCACATTGACCAATTTGCAAAAGAACTTAAATGATTTTAAAAGAGAGCAAAATGAATTTCAAAATGAGCAAAGAAATTTTCAAAAAGCAATGATGAGTTTTATGCAAAATAGTGGGAATAATGGGGGAAGTAACCATGCTTCTACCTCGGGTACTTTGCCAAGTAACACTATTCCTAATCCGAGGAATGAATGCAAAGGGATTACCACCCGTAGTGGTGTTGTTCTTGATGGACCTTTACCCCCTATGCCTCCTCCTTATGTCAATCCGGACAATGAGAAGGCTAAGGAAACCGAGGTGACAAAGGACAAAGTGCAACCCGAAAGTTCACAAAGTACCGCAAACGTCCAACCTCGGGTAGACCATGGGAAAGGGAAAGATAAGTTGAAAGATAATGAGAAAGGGATGAATGAGAAGGAAAAAGATGATGAGGTTAGAGAAAGTGTTTTTGAAGAGATCTTAATTGATAAGGAAGAGTTTTTCTTGCCTAAATCTCCACCAATCAAACCAAACAAGCCAACAAAAACTCTTCCATATCCTTCTAGGGTAGAGTATGAAAAGAAAGGTGAAAATGATAAAGTGCAAATCCAAAAGTTTTGGGAAATGTTCAAAAAGATTCATGTGAACATTACTTTGGCGGATGCTTTGATCTTAATGCCTAAGTATCAAAAGATGTTAAAAAGCTTGTTGTCGAACAAAGAGAAGTTAAACGAGATGGCTAATACACCGGTGAGTGAAAATTGCTCGGCGATCATTCTCAAAAAGCTTCCCGAAAAGCTTGAGGACCCCGGACAGTTTCTCATCCCGTGTACTTTTAGTGAGCTTAAATGCAAAGCCCTAGCCGACCTAGGTGCTAGTATCAACCTTATGCCATTCTCCGTGTACACAAAGTTAGGCCTTCCCGCATTGCAATCTACCCGGATGACCTTAGAACTAGCAAATTGCTCTCTTTGTGTTCCTAAAGGAATTGCTAGAGATGTCTTGGTCCCGGTGGGAAGATTGACTTTCCCGGCCGATTTTGTTGTAGTAGACTTTGAGTGTGATTATCGAGTACCTCTTATTTTGGGTAGGCCATTTTTGAGGACGGCTCGTACTTTGATCGATGTTTTTGGAGAGGAAATGTCCCTTAGGACGGATGAGGAGAGATTGATTATTAGTGTAAGAAGCGAAGAGCTCAAATACACCACTCGTCCTCATAAAGAGTCGGTTTGTATGATTGATATCTTTTCTTCACCAAAAGAAAAGGATGAGGATCCTAATGCCATTTTCACTTCTTCGGAAGTTGTTAAATGTGATTTTCTCACTCCTCCTTCCACCATTCCCACTAAAGAGGATTTAACCAATGAGAAAGTTGAAAAACATGAGGTTAAAACATGTAATCTTTCAAGAGAAATTTCCTCTATTTGTCCTTCCATTAAAGAAAGACTTAACTTTTGGAAAAACAAAGAAGTTTTGGAAAAGAATGAGATTTTGAAAAGAAATAACACTTGTGATTTTCAAACTCCATCATTTTTTTTAGGAAAGAAGGAAGTTGAAGGAGAGAAGAATCTTGATGTTAAAACCATTGTGTCCTTCTTTGCCCCCATTGGGAATTGTGTTAGAAAATGGGCAACAAATGAGTTTGTAAAAGATAATGATGAGATTAATCATGAAGTTTTCAAAAGTGATAACGAAAATGATTTGGAAGTTCATGATAATAAGGAAGAGGAAATTGCTTTCTTAGATGGGTTACTTGAAAATGAGAATTTCTTTGAAATGAATGATAAAAAGGTTGAATCTTTGGAAAGAAAGACTAAAGAGGATTTTGAAACAAAAGATGAACCTAAGTCCAAAAAAGAGTTACAAGTTGTTCATCCCGACATTGAAATACTTAACCATTTTGAGACTACCTCTTATGTCGGGAGTGATTATGTGTTTTATGAGGATTTTAACCTCGTGGATATGTTATTCCCCATGAACATTCGGGGAAAGATATTTGACCCGGGGATAACATTTCCAATGAAGAAACCTTTGAAAAGGATGCTTTTTGGATAAGAGTTCAAAAGAGTTAGCACCATCTAAATCTCTTTTGACTCTTGATGTTTTTGACCCACTCCACCCACCCTTAATAGACTTTCATGTTACCAAAGCATTGTCTGGGTTCACATTTTCTCTCTTGAAACTATTTTCTAAAAAGTTTTTTGAACCCGGGAACAAAAATGCTACGGTATATCTTTCATACCTAGTTTGGGGAGGTTTCCACCTCTTGGAATTTCTTCATCCCTACTATTATCCTCCATAATGAACCCTGTTGAAATGAGTCAAGCTAGGGGACTCTATAATAAACAAGCGCTTCGTGGGAGGCACCCCATGCTTATCTTTTTATCTTCTTTCTATTTTTTTTTCTTTGCTTACCAAGGACCAATCAAATTCGGGGTCGAGTATTTGCTTGTACATCGGTTAACAAAAAAAATAAGCCCGATTTAAGTGTTTATGAGCTAACAATGATTATGTATTGAGGAGGAGATTGTTCACTCTTTCGTTCTTGTTGGTTGTTTGGCTTTGGTTGTTTAGGTTTCTGCGATTTGGAGATTCATGGTTCAAAAGTCTAGAGTAACAAAGCAATGCCCACATTTACATTGCTGGTCTCCAATCTTCTCTCATAAGTGGGAAATCTCATACCTTGTCTTTTATTCGAATTACAATCTATTCTTTTGGCATGGACTTAGAAATTTTTGTTTAGATTCCTTTTGACCCTTATTTTTTAAAATTGAGGGATAAATGTTTCGTTATAGTTTGGGAAGGATATCTTGATATGACTTGACTTCAAGTAACCTTGTTTGAACCTTTTTGATTTACTCTTTTTGTGAAAAAGTGGAAAATTTTTAAATTTTTGCTTTACAATAGAAGCTTAGTTTGGAAAAAAACCGTCTTCTTTGGGAATACGTTGGCTGAGATATAGGGAGTTATTTTGACCTTAAACTGGAGTGAAAATGCCCTAGCTAGTTCTTTAACTTCTTTTGTGGGGCTAAGCTTTCACAATTCCTATTGCATTTGGATTTTATAAAATGTGAAGAACAGAGAGATGATGTAGTTAGATAATAAGTGGTATTTGCTTATGCAAGGTTTATTTGGAATACCTAAAGATTTTTGAATGATTTGTGTCTTTTTTACTCCACAAGCTTTAAGGGACACTAACTTGTGCTCTTTTGAATTTAACTAAGTCAACCAATGTCTTTAGAAAAAGTCTTACATTTTGGAAAGTAATTCATCTATTATGTAAGTAAGATTTTTGGTTTCAAATTTATAAGTTGATTTTCTAAAGTGAAATTTTTCCATTCACCAAAAATATAATTATAAAAAGAATGCCAATGAAGCATTTCTAATGCAAAAGCATTATTTTTGTGACATGAAGCATTCATAAAAATAGAATAATAAAAGCTTATATATAGTCTTAATCTTTGCTTGTAATCCATGTGAGTGTAAGACTCTGGATTGGGGTCGAACTAAGGATTAAAACTTGTAGTGGATCAAGGTTCGTGGCATTCATCACTAGGGAGCGCGGCCTAGGTGGTGATTGCAACTAAGGGACTTTGGATTCTAGGCTTTGTAGGAAGAAGGTGTTGTCGCGATAACCCACAAACGTTAGTAGCGGAGTGGGGGTTCGAACTAAGAACACCGGTTGTTGATGCGATATCCTATTTGGGAGAAAGGCCTAAGTAGGGGTTCGAACTAAGAACAACATTCCTATTGAAAAAAAAAATAAAAAATAATTTATAGTATATTGAAAATAAAAGAATGGTAAAAATTTCATTTTCTAAAATCAAGTTATAAATTTTGTTTCCCAATTTCTTTTAGCTTTGAGTTGAGGTTTATCTATGTTATTAACATTTAAGCTCACAAGGCTTAAGTGTAAAGCTTAGATGGATTTCAACTATAAAGATAAATTGATCTATGGTTAAGTTGAAAAGAGTGCACACATCTTAATCATTAATTTATTCTTGGGAGTGAAAAGTTCACAAGTTGTAAGTATAA